>JAHWXV010650534.1:0-11854 GCA_024586415.1 Phrixothrix hirtus
TATTTATATCTATGAATTCTTATATACATTTATTTTATTAAATTCGTAGATATGTTGATGATCATTAATTGTATTAAATTGATGACATCAACAGCCTTTTAACGTAACTTAATAGAGGTACTTTATAAAGCTGTATAATCAAATTCCTATTTTAGCCGAGAGTTGTTCCAAACAAATAAGTTTGTTTTCAAAATATCTGTAGTGCTACGTTACTAATATATTAATTTCACATGCTACAGCAGAAATTAAATATTTTCTCCCTTTTAAAAAAAAATAATAAACCAAATTCCTTCGAACAAAATGATTACTGTAACTCAAATAAGATAGGTAATAATGCTGCCAAACTTTTCAGCGTATATAAATTCGAACGTGAAATTCCCCTGTTGCTTATGATATTTCTATAAAGGCAGGAGCGCCAATTTCTTGCATTATATCCGCAGTTAATTAAAAACTCGGGAAGGAATCGGTTCGCCTCCGGTGCTTTTCCGCCTTTTGCACTTCTTAGAGATTCATTAATTTCCTCTAGGGCGAAAGATCAGTGAACCTGTTCACCACATACAAATTTATTAAGGCGTATTTAATCTTCGTTGCATGCGTTTTCGTAGATGCCGTTGTTGACGCGTTGATAACGTAATCTAAATTTCAGTTTTTAAATTATGAAGGAAGCTGCGATAAGGGAATCAATTTCTT
This sequence comes from Phrixothrix hirtus, assembly GCA_024586415.1. Lineage (NCBI taxonomy): Eukaryota > Metazoa > Arthropoda > Insecta > Coleoptera > Phengodidae > Phrixothrix > Phrixothrix hirtus. The sequence continues at coordinate 691 of JAHWXV010650534.1, forward strand.
GTTGCAAAAATGTTTTGGTGTAATCTCCAAATAATTCCTTATTGACGTGGCAAAATTCGATAAATTATAATAAAGGCCCGTTTTGCTACCTAAAATAAAAGCAAAAATATTATTAAAATAAATTAAACTACTTCAATAACACAAGAACGTTTAGATACAGCCAAATCTGACATTACAAATCTTCAGAACGTTGTTTCATCAGGGCTTTACGCGAAAACAAACAACAATGTTGTAGACTAGATTTGAAGGTTTATTCTCAGAATCTTATGTGTCACAGAATTTTCAGTCAAAGTCAGAATTACAATGCTTCGCTTAGGCGTATTCTAATTTTCAGTGTAATTTACATTTCGTATTTCAACACGGCACAAGAAATAATTTTTACTTTTCCCAAAATTAGCATGAAGTACTCGTACATCTAATTATTAATAGGCTCGGTGCTATTTATACTCAAGTTAATTATTTTCACTCAAAATAACCTAGCAACATGCATAACGTAGTCCTAAGATATAAGGTAAAATATTTTATGAAAATGTCAGACTTGATTTATTATATATTTTTAACGAGAAAGAACTTCTGCAACTAGCACGATTTTAAACAATTAGCACATGAAAACAACGCAATACAAATGTGCGAAATTCTAACCTATGATTTAAAATGTAGGAAACACAGATTTGCAATCACTACAAATAATCAAAGGGTTTGCAGATTATAGTTTCGTTCTTTGGAACTTATTATACAAAGCCCCCTAACCAGTTTCCCTTCTTCTTAAACACAATTCAAGCAACTGTTGCGGAATATGCGACCAAAAAACAAACGAGTATCAATTGCACGGGTTCTCCTAGTTTGATGAATCCTTGGATAAACATTTCGATGATACTCATTTATATTTACATCTTTATTTTACATTTATTGGATAAAGTTTACGAGGTAAAAATGGATGTGTGACGTTGGTCGCAATAATCGTGCGATGTCGGAGAGGGATCGGGGCCAGTACAACAGAGTCCACCTGAGTTCAAAGAAAAGAAAGTGGGAGCCAGTCGTTCGTAAAATCGAAGAAAGTGATGTATCTCTCCCCAAATCTTACCAAGTTCCAGGGTTGGTCCAGCAACAAGAAGTTCTATCTAGCTGAAAAAGGAAGGTACAGGCGACTTTCACGCGGCAATCTTATCAACGTTCCAAAGTTATTTTAATTTCATTCTGCCTGGGAAGACAGCAGCAAAAGTTAGTGTACATCTTGGAGGCAAGGTTCGAAAATGCTTTATTTTATTAGCGTAGGCTCCAGCGGTGAACTGATCGAATTCAAAATACAACTAATTAAGTTAATCAGAAAATCGCCGAATACCTACCTACCCGTCCTTAGAATAAGACGGAAGCACAAAGAAGACCAACACTATAAAACAAATAAAGGCAATTTCGAATAACAACTCGTGAACAAAACTACTCACATGTGATACCATACCGAATACACACCAACTAAAGCCAATACATAACCTAAAAATTATCTATAATAATAATGTCAACAAATTTGATGGGAAGAACTTTATTATTAAATTAAAATAGGAAATTTATTTACAATATCTACAATAAATCTACGAAATGACGACCACTTAAAGTTTTATTTCACAGTAATTGCAACAAGTTACAAAATTAATTAATGACAAAATATGACAAATTTAAACTGTCAATTTGATAAATAATTATTACTGCGAATTAATTAAACTAAGACATTAATTTTTTTTCATAGTCCACTGGGAACTGATCAATCAATATTCTGAATAGCCTGGAATACCTACAATTTTTGTTTTATTCTTTACCTCCTTTGTATTTGGCATTTAAACGATATTCGAGAATTCTATTTAGCTCCGCCTCCGTGGATTTCCTGTCTATTAGGAGGTGACTTTGTTTCACGATTTTTAATCCGAAAACACTTGTAGGATGCTCGGGAGCACACGTTCTATTGCAGCAATCCCTTTCGCGAAGGTTGCTGCCCTGCGCGTCGCAGTGACGATGACGCTTACCGCCGCGATCACTTTCTTGCTGCCAAATACAGAGGGGGCGTGGCCAGCCGCTACATTTGCACCTTGATGTGTTGTTGGGAGGCGCTGGATCTTAGCACTTCCACGTATGTTGCACTATTGTTTACCGGCGCACTCACGCGTCTCGTTAGTTTTAGGAATCGACGACATCCCTTGTAATTGGCGGTATGGTCACTTTGGCAGTTTGCACGGGTTACCGGCGTATTTCTGTCTTTCTCGCACATCGACGAGATGTGCCCATCGCCGCACTTGACACAACGAGCTTCTGCTCTGCAGCAGCGCTGGGTGTGGCTACAGAGCTGGCACCCGTGGCATTTGATGGTGCCGTACTTTTTTCTCGGTGCCTTCACGGAGATGGCAAGGTAGAGGACGTCTCTGATGCTGCATATTTTCTTGCCCTGGTGGTTTTTCTGTAGTTCTGTGTAACAGAGCGGCATCGCGTGCGCTCCCTTCCTCTCCCCATCTTTCTTACGGAGATGACTGGGAGCCCTTGCCTTAGGAGATCCTCTTTAATCTCCTCGTCTGAGATTGTTTCAGGTAGTCCTCGCAGAATTATCCTTAGCGTCTTCTCACTAGCTAGTTGGAATGTATGATACGGAATATTTGATTCGGCCAACTACTTAGTGATACCTCGATGGTCGGCATCACTCTTAGGCTACACCGTTATCCCCTGCGCGACCTTCTTCGCCCTAGGGATTTGGATACCTAGTTCCTCTAGGTCGCGCACCATTTTTGGCCAATTTTCCTTCTCCCTTATTACCACAGGATGCACCTTACCACGTGGCTTCTTGGCAGCTGTGATGTTGACCGCCGTTTTCTTTGTCTTGTCTACATCTTCTTGCTCAGCCTTCAGGTCGCTCAGCGCATCGTATCTATTCTTCGTCGCTACCTTTGGCGCCGGGCCGCTTTTTCGGTCTTTGCTGCTTTGGGTTTGCGCTTGCGTCCCTTAACTTCGGTGAAGTTGTCGGGACCTGGAGCGTTAGCGTCGTCGTTGACTTTCTCGTCGAACGAGTAGTCCATTGACGCGATTATGTCGCGTGCGTCTTTTATACAGGGATGGCAGCGGATTGTGCCTCGAGTTTCTTCCGCAGCTAACTGTTGAGCTGCTCGAACTCTTTGATTCCTTTGAGGACTTCAAATACGTCTGCAACTGAGGGTGAGGGAGCTGAAGGCACAGAAGCTCTAGTAGTTGGTTTTGCACATTCGCGCACTGTATTCGGCGTTTCCGGCGTTGTGGTGAGTTTCGGAACCGCGTCAGTGGAAGCAGGAACTTGAGGGGTTGGCACGCTGGGGTGGCACAGCCTACGCCGCTCCATCTCCTCTGGACAATACCAGGATGACGTTACGAATACACTCCGAGAACACGTAGAATAGCGCACTTACTAAAGCAGTTATTTATACTGCACCTGATCCACCGCTATAAGTAGAAGGGGCCTAAGGTACAGCACAAGTAGAGCCCAAAGAACACGCCTGCCAAGGAACACGTCTGTACTCAATGATAGCCGGAACGGAACTCCCCAATCCACTGGGAACCGAAATTTGAATGATCGCATGCTATATCGCAATGTCCGTGAAACCCCAATAAGGGTTTGGTTTTGAATTTATAAAGGTTAGATCGCGGCACTTCCTGATAACAGGATTTGAAAGTACAGATTCCCATAAATTCCATCAATTAACAATTAATATTACGTTTCTCTGATCGTTAACATGAAGTAAAAAAATTCTTACAAAGACCGTAAGCGAATTATGCAGAGATATTTTGTTCACACACACATATACCAGATATACCTAGAAAATAAGATTTGTCATTTATGTAAATACACAAGTTCCGGCTCTAAGATAACTACTTCCGACAAAGGAACGAGTTTCCTGTAGCACACAAAACTTTAAAATTAAAAGTAGATACATATATTAGTTATCACGAACGATGTTCCGACGAAATAAATTCACAGAAATGTTGTAAATGGATTAAAGCCCCAAGGTGTAAATTTAAACGAACATTTTAAGAAAGTAAAAGCTAATTAACAAGGAAATATTTAAAATGAACGTCTCCAATTAATAAACGAATATGCAAGGAAATGTTGTCATAGAAACCACCAAAATATATAAAAGGACAAACTGAAAAATACGTACGTCTTCTTCGTTGTGATAGTAATGAGTAAAGTACTATTAAATGTACCTACAAGTTACCGTGTGTGCACAAGAAGCAAGTTAGCGTCGAAGATGTTTCACATAGAATCTTAAGCGAAAGTTTCTTTCCAAATTACAAGTTTCTCCAAAAGTACTAAGTAACTACCAACTCCCCAAGACAGACTGAAAATTTCAGAAGTTGGTGTCGTTGGGAAGCATTGAATCAAAGTCTACCTGCTGTAACGTGTACATGGCTTTGCAAGGTTAGTGGCAGTGTTTTTGCCACAAAAAGAAAATAGATCTTAGGGTACACTATATTAGTATAAACAAATACACGCAGTTGTTCAAAAACCAACTATAAATAAAAATATAGTTTGTTAAACAGATTTCAATAAATACTTTTTAAAAATTATGTCCCGTTCTGAAATTTATCGGTGTAATAAAACTAATAAATAGCTCAATTAAACCGAGGTAAGTTTTAAAACTCGTTTTAATAATTAGTACAGCTATTACGCCTGTGAAAAAAACAAAAACTCGAATTTAAAAACATATCCCTATTATCTCTCCCACTCCTCAAGAAGGGAATAACCGAAAGATATATAAACAGATCGCATCACAAACCAATTGACAGCAGACGACATCCTTTGATAGTCTTAATAGCCTGGTCTTCTATAAAACTCAAAATATAGCAATAATATATTGTTATAAATAATGGTTTAACTGACAGTAAACTACCGTAATAAAATAATATTTGCACTTACTGCTGTTGTGTAGTTAATTCTAAATTGGGATAATATACACTAGTATACACTACATTAAGTAGAATTATAGAGGAAACATGTCTAATTAACCGAGTTGCGTCAGATTTTAGACAGTTCCCTGTAGCCTACCACGACATTCTAGGTGTATTAACTACGGGAAACCAAAAGTTATCAAACATGCACAATGACTCGAACACATCGTTGCAAATTAGAACATTTAAAGAACACCAAAATTACATTATACTCCGACACCAACTTGCAACATTGACAAACATTCGAATAATATTTATTAACCGACCAGTTAGACTAAGTAAACATCATTGAATACGACTTGCTGTCCGTCACCATTTTAAAATATAATGGTAGACGATACGCTTGCGCTATATTCACTGCAGAACAAAAGCAATAATCGTTTTTGAGTTCAAAGAACCGCCAGATAATCAGCTGTTTCTCGCTTGACTTAAATAGTTAAGCAAACTACTATAAATGACAATTTTATTAAATTTAGACTAGTAAACAATAAATATACATATTATTTCATACATTTTTAGTCAATAAGTTACTTTAATCCTTACAGTCGATTTAATGAAAATAAAATTCTGAATTTTATAAATAATAAAAATATAAGTCTTAAAGTAGTGACCATTTAAATCGATTTTAATTAATTAAGTAATCACTGAAAATCCTAATAATGAATAACAGAAAGCAAAGTTAAAAGCATGTGTAAATATAACTTTGCGCCCGAAAAATTATTACGACAATGAGCTATCAAAAAACGTTAAACTAGTGTATACAAGGTACCGACAAAAAATTATAAAGGCTGTAACACAAAAATAAACGTATACGAGGTAGTTTCGAAAACTAAAAATTAGTTTAATACCACTAAGCGTTAGCATAACATAATAAATGCTATCCACAATGCAAAATACGGTGTATGAAATAACCTACAGGACCCTAGCAACCTTCGACTATCAGTTACTCGGTAAAATACAAAATGACCCCAAAGCAATGATCACATTACCACGTATAAAAATCAATGATATAGTGCAATTAAAATTACGTGGATAATTTTAAATTCAATTGTCAGTAAATAAAAATATTTTACAACAAATAATTCACATTATATCCAAAACGTGTAGTATTAGGTTGTAAGCTTTAAACAAAGGATTATTTCGTATTAATATTCACACAAAGGGGATTTCCTTTAAAAACGGCCAGGCCTAAATGTATTATAAAAATGTTTACTAGATTAAAAATTGATTTGAAATTTTTGTAGATACATAATTTCATTCTTATTCAATATATCAATTATTAAAAATAAATACCTTTATTGATTTTTAGTGGAAGGCAAACAAAATGGTATACTAAAATTTCAGGTAAATATAACTTCTAAGGTCATTGCTTTTGTATCTTTGAGCGAGAAGTGCAAACCAAGGATTTTACCTAAAGTAAAATTTAATCTACTGTGGTTAAGACAACAATTATATCAGCACCCGCTCAGCTAAGAATTATTTATTCACGCTTTATAAGTAGTTGCATGCAACACTCAATAAAGATGTCAATACAAATCAAGATCGCAGTCAATTCGAAAGTGATCTACAATACCCTAAATGTACTCATATATTTCATTAAATTTGAAGGCTTTCTTATGGACAATTAAAAACCGTTTACCTATGATGGGGTGAAATGTATTATTAATGAATGAATACATATTCTTTGGTATTGAAATTGGATAATTTTCAATACTGATTTAATCTTTTGGATTCATTATTCTTTTACTATCAAAATGTAATTATATCTTCATATACAAATATTCATATTTTTAGGTTTTTATAAATCATTTATGAATGATTTCATTGGTAAAATTCAACCACTTTGGTTTGCTTATTCTAAATAATAAATAATTTCTTTGATAAATATGTAACTACTCGTGTAATTCTTGTCATTTACATTGAAATAGTTTCGCCAATATTATCGCTGTACATGATTAACCTAGTTTCACGACTTAGGAACATATTTCTGTGTTGAGTCTATTTTAATAAAGGTCGCTGTCTAGTCTTAAATTGAAATCCAAGCGATGCTGCGGCAGTATATCACGCAAACAGATATTTTGCCAAGATTATTTATACTATTTGCACCTATAATAATTAATTCATTTATAATGTTGCCATCTATGTACATTAGAATGGAAATTACGCACTTTTTTAACCGGTACTAGTGTTTTTCCTTTTTTGTGCAAATTAATAATTTAGCGTATATTATCAGGGTTTCCAACTATCGGAGTTCAATTACAATTTATCGTACTTCCTATCTGGATTCGCTTTGGAAGCCTGGCGCCCTAAATCTAAGAATAACGCTCAAGTTAGCTGATGTAAAGCTTATTTTCTTTATAAAAGGGAAGTAACTGTTACATACTATTTTAACATCCTCGTTACATTTTTCCTTTTTTGTTGAGTTCATAAATTTTGTTAATTACTACTTCGGACGGCTACTCTTCTTACACGTAATAATGCATTGTTTGATAGCAAAAATACGTCCGCTTTACATAAATATTCAAAAGCAAGCCAACTAAACTGCGGCAATAAAATTGTGTATGCAAATAGATGTCACGAACATGTGCCGATTAAGGATGGTGAGAAGTTTTAGCTTAGCAAGGATTGTTATTTTCTATTCATCAGTCTGAGCTTATTAAGAAGTTCAAAGACTTTTAGTAAATAAAGTTCTGCAAGCAGTACATTACGAAGAAGTACGAATATGAATAACAATTTTAGCTTAAGAACTGGAGCTATCAATTTTCTTTCACTAGTGCCCCAACGAGGCCACCATTTAACGAACTTAATCATCATAGATTTCTCCTACCGCATTTACGTTAATTCTGATATCGCAATGACCCTTCGCCTTTAAAAGGGAGATGCCCCTTACTCGATTCAATGGTATCCATTTAACCGTTGAACTTATCTTCTCTGAAGAATTTTCTAGGATGTGCAACTACACTTCTTCCCTATGGGTTGCCAATGCCACTTGAGTTCAACCCTAAAGCCAACCTTGAGGTGAACGAGTGATTCGCACTCAACCCTGCGTTTTCCATTTCAAGTGAAGCTTTACATAGCTCGTCTTCTCCAAAAATGCAGAATCTGTACGTCACGAAATGGGTCGCTAGTTAGCTGCCAAGTGGGTGTCCCACGCCACTGTAAGTATGAACCGCCCCCTCCTTCCTCACTCAAAGATAATAGACAAAAGTCGCTCCTCCCGAATTAAGGAGCCGCTCATTGAGCTAAGTTAATCACCATAAACCACCATATACTTTCATGCGAAGCCATGTTTCATCGTGCTAAACCCATTTTTGACTCATAAAAAAAGTGCCCATTTCGGCATAAAACTTTCTAGAGGTTTCCAGCGAGCGCAGGAACGTGAAATAGTCACGACTGACGATTTTAGTGTTGTGAGCAAGCGAGAAGCCCTGTGACGGGATGACCAAGACCAAGGTACTTATTATTCCATTTTTTTCGCTTCCATATTGTTTACCTGTAAGTCTATGTGAAATGCCAATGTGTATCGGCGAGAATCCGGTTCAATTTATAATCCCGTCTTGAGGGGAGCCTGTCAGTACATAATTCCTATCCGAATTCTGGACGTATACCTGTACTTATTGTGATTAGTAGATTTAGACAATAATTTTAGATTATAGTAGATTGATTAATCTTCCCCGTACCTCTTGAATTAGGCCGCGTCTAAGAGCCGGAGAAGTTCATTTGTAACACTGTGTGCCATATGTTGTTGTTGTGTATGCTAAATAAGCTAGTTCCTTTCATTTTAAACTTAGGATAAGTTAACTGTGATTATTTTGTATTTCAGGGGATATGTGTTAATCAAGATACCCCCCTCTCTCTAGCCATGGTTTTAATTTATATTAATATTTGGGGCCCAGGAAAGAGGCAAATCCGGGACAACGCAGTTATAGGTCACGGAACCGTTTTTCTCTGTTCCGAAGGATAGTTCGATTCAGAATATGGCCAGCAAGGAGCAGTGGCGCGCCCCCTAAACTTCAAACCTTTGTACGTATTTCCAACGATTCCCTTAGCGCGTGGATGTGCTTGTGACAATTGGTCGCGGACCTCCATCCTCCAAGAAGCAAGCTGGACACCAGCATCGTCGTCGGGCGTAACGCCAAACGCGCTTGTGATTCCTTTTCCCAAGTTACTGTTTTTAACGGCGTTCTTTAAACTTATATGGGTCGATGAGAAAATGCAGACAACGGAGACTCCTTAAGTCCCCTGAAACTGTGCCTGCTTTTCAGTATGCGGAAGACCATTCCCTCCCTTGACGAAATGATGCTCACTTTGGCGTCGAGACTGACAGGGGCAGATATCTCAGGGATTATCCGCCTACAAGGCCCCGCGACCCGCATAAGGTTACCGGAGGTAACGACTTACAGATAAAGGTTTCATATCAATTCCTCTCAGCTATTATAAATTTCTCTGAAACGTATTGCTCTTCCTTTACAATATTGTCTGAAAGCACCTACAAAGTTTTCTACTTAAGCGTATTTTTGTAATACATTATTTTAAAACGTTTGTAGTCTTGATATGAGAAAGATGAATTTAAACTGCCTAAGTATAGTCGGAACAAATGAATAATAAAAATATTAATTTTTAATATTTTCAAGTGTCAGAAGTGCACTTTTCTCATATTCAATTTATACGAGTATTTTCTATTAATGATAATTTTAATTTAGAGTATTCAGAGCTTATTACTGATCTTGGTATGAATCTGATGATAATCATATAACATCTACGTTTAGAAACTAAGTCATGTCTGAAGTAATTCAACCTGTGCCAGCAAGCGAGCTTGGTGGTGCAATGGTGAGCGCATTAGGGATAAAATCGTAAGAACCGGTGTACGATTCCCAGCTAGGGCGAATTTTTCTAATATGTATTACATTTTTAAAAATATTAAAATGTAATATTTGCAATTTGTATACTTATTTGCATCTTTAATTAAATGCACATACAACGCACTCATTTTAATTAAAAGTTTTGTTTGCTGTATCAAAACAATTGTTGAAAATGTATTCGCTATTTTTGAAAATAATGCGATTATAGACGAAACTAAATTTTGATAATCTTTAGTTACCTTGTTCTTAAGAAATTTGTGATAAATTCGCATGAGAAATCTGTTTTACATTTATTGACTGCATAATCAAATCCTTTAAAATGGAAGTGAGTTACTTATAGCAATTATTTTCAGCAACGGCTTCCATAATTAAAATTTGAAATAATTAAGAATCTTTTAATGATTTGATACTCGTATCCATATGCATTTGAGATATATTTCAACGATTTAGTAAACTTTTGTCCGCTGTAACTTTCTGAAACCGAAGTGTTGGAAAAGGAAAAAGTTTTTAGATCTATAATTGTAATAACTGAAGTAACTCTGCAGTTGGAATTCATCCAACTCCCTGCAATCTATGAAGAAAATTACTACTAATAAAAATGTAAAGATACGGCACTTAACCTAATTTGTATCAAATATATGAACACAAACTTATTTAAAGACGCAAATGATATATCTTAGAAGTAATTATTTCAAGAATATTAGGGCACATTTTCATGGAAAATATATAGAACAGCTGGTGTGGATATCCTCAACGCCAGTACAATCTCTGCTGCTTTTAAACGTCGATTTTTTAGAACCATCAACTCTACCTTTCTGAGCATTTCAGGATTTGTTGCGGTTTTCAGGTGTCCTGGTTTTGAAACAGTTTCTGTTGATTCATACGGCATACGGCATTGTTCTGGGCAGTATTTTATTTAATACGAGCTTGGTTCATCGTCACCACACATTGCCGACATTCTTTTATGTATAACTTTCAGTCTTTGGCCCTCTAAAGTTAAGAATTTTATTACGCTTCGAAGCGCCTATACGAAGTTAGCCCCCCACTTTTAGAATTAGCTAATTTCAAGAGTTGTGCTGAAGTGTGCTAGGTTTGTGCTAAATTTTGGTCGAATCTTATGACCATAATACGAATACTCTTGAGTGCGGTCGTTCGCAACAGCATTCTATGTACAAATTTCGATGTTCTGACGATCCGAAGACCACCAAATTGCATATTCCTAGTTGTGTTACGCTAGCACAATTCCGATATCGAATTTGGTGGTAGTTGGCTCGTTAGAATATCGAAATTTGGATATAGAATATCGTTGAGAAAAGTTGCTTTCAAGAGTAAAGTTCCTTTTA
>JAHWXV010650556.1:0-15121 GCA_024586415.1 Phrixothrix hirtus
TGTAACGATCGTAATTCTTTTAAGACACATTCTCATCACCGAAAACAAACTTTTTAAAAGCATCTAGGTTACCAAAAACTTTATACCAGAGGCGTGCTGAGGATCCACCCCACTCTCCGTTAGGTATTCTGGCAGCTGGACATCATCTCTCCTTTTTTTCTCTATCACGTGGACACAGGTAAGAGCTATTTGAAGCGTGGCAGATATAAAATTTGGCGAGTTTTGTTACAATTTCTGTGACAAAATTTTAGCGCTCTGAAGCGTGGGGCCTCGAGAATACCGTTTCCGCATGTTTGGATGCGAGTCGTAAGAGGCGACGAACTTACAACATTGACGTCTTCTCCATATTATGATGTCGTTATCCTCTATCTGCTCGGATCCGTGTTGTGGAGGTGCAAGAATACCACATCCGCAGGTTGGGGTGCGTGTCGTAAAAAGCGACTAACTTATCACTTTAACGCACCAACTTTCATCTTGGCCTAAGGCTTGGTTGCATATTTTTTTGACGATTGGCCGTATGGTGGCGGCTTAAGAATTCCACTTCCACAGGTTTGTTCTGTGTGTCGTAAGAGCCGACAGTCTTACTACTTTTGAATTTGTCTTTGTTTTATCTTGGCCTCGTCATTGTTCTCAGGCTTTATATGAGACCTTCCTTTTTTCTTTGCTTTATGTTTGTTTTTAGATTTGGTTTGTTTTTTTTGTATTCTTTGTTTTGAGTACTTTTAAATATTCAATCTTTTTGCTCACTTAGGTTCACTTTAAACTTCCAAATTAAATTTCGTAATGTCTTAACAGTGTTTAACATCTTATCTTTTGGGATATCGTTTATTCATATTACTCTCGTTTTTTTGTTGGTTACTATCTGCGTACACAGTGAAGTTATCGAGTGTATGGTCTTAGGTTCGACCGCGATGTTATTTCAGATTACACTCGTTTCTTCGTTGCCAATGAAGTGTATTTCCTTTCCTTTTTTTGTTTTTGGGTTAATTGATTCGGATAGATCCGCTTTGCATATTAATTAAATGTGCTTGTCTTTTTTGGGAGGATAGACTTAAATTTATTTTTGAGTATTAGATTGCCTGTGTTTGATATATTGAATAATTCCATATTCCAATTTGAGTACTTTGCTTTTATATTTCTTCTACGTTTTAGTTAGCTTTGTTTAATCAGTATGATCTGTTCAGTTGCTTGCAGATATAAAGTTTGGCGAGTTTTGTTACAATTTCTGTGACATATTAACTAGACATGCAAAACAATTGCATCTTTAAAGTCGGATGCCAGGTTCACATAAGTTTATTTCTCCACAGTTGTGGAAAAGCAAAAAGCAAATAAAGCGAAACAGAAACGTATGATAACTTTAAATATCTGGAAGTAATCATGGACGAAGAAGGCGTTGGAATAAGATTTAATCAGAAAATTAAATTAATTTCCAAGGAGTAAGGCAATTAAAAAAAGGAAAAATGGATGCATCCTTTGCCAAAAACATGCTCATAATTCTTAAAGAAAATAAAGGTATAATTCCCTTGATATGCAAGATGCTTATAAAAGCGGAATAAATAAGACATAGAGTGAAAGTAGAAAAGATATTGTTGGTATATGAAGAAATTTGTAAGTCATTGCCGTCAATGAAGATTAACGAGTTGGGTATTTCTGCAAAGCGGTTGTGAAATGTAGATACGTCTTTCGATTCTTTTGAATATTGCTAAGAATTAGACTAGGGGTATGCTTGCTGTACTTTTATCTCGCCTAAAGTGAGGTTTGAGTTCAAATAGTGCATTTTTAACGGTGAACTAATGAATTAATTAACTTGGTCTAAAAATCATATTTGGTTTAAATTTTAGACTTTTGCTTCGTGGACGTGTGACCTGTGGTCTATTCTTGGCTAGTGCCTGAGCAGGTTGTTATTGAACACAAAAATGTGCATGTCCCCTACTGTCCAAGTTGATTTACCACTAAAAAAGTTGCCTATTGCAAGTTTCACTCGTAGCACAGGCATTGAGCAGGCTAAGGATACGATGGATTCCGAGAAATTTCTTCCCGCTTCAAACCGCAAAGCAAGGAAAAGAGCTCCTTTTGTCAATTCATGATTTTCTGCGGCGATCCGAATGCTACATTTGTGCATATAAAGTCCCAGTAAAACCGCAGATTCCACGTATTGTAATTCCAAAAAGGCCAAATGAGTGAACTTCACCAACTGATTCAAAGCATCGGAGATTCAATTCATAAAAGCAAGTTTTCAAGACGTCGTCGTCCACGCTGCAGTGTTATCGCAAATCTAAGATGGATAAAAACGAGTAATTGGGTATTTTAGCAAAGTGTGTAATGGGTCAAGATTTGAGTTTGTATTATATTAATTCATAAATTAAGGTAAGTCGTAAAATACCGTTTCATGAATATTATTTTGTTTATGTACGTTTGAAAATAAATAGCAAGCTAAAGGAATCATTTAAAATAAAAAGAATTTGTTAAAAAGAAAGTGGTTAGATTTAAGTTGGTACCTAAGTTGATAACGGTAAATGTAAAACTTATTAGAAATAAGTAGTAGTGGGGTTGTTTCCGGGATAAGGAGAAGAGGCGCGCAGTAGACTGGTGGAAGTCAACTGGCAACCGTATTGCACTATATTGATAGCTGTGAAATAAAATCGTTCAAAAAAGTATAAGTGTGTCTTTAGTATTAAAATCAATATTATTGAGTGCAGGTAAATCGTGAAATTATAATTCACCAGCAGTGTAGAGAAAAATCCTATAAGTTTAGGAAATTTGATAGCAGTCTCGTGCCTACACACTTTGACGCTATTTTTATAAAATTAAAGAACCAATCTTTTTGTGGTAAACCGTTGAGAAATAAAGATTTTGATATTCAACTGGAAATATGGGCGCCGCTCATTCAATCTAAATGAAATCTAGAAAAGCATCGATAACAAAAAGTTACCGGAAACAAAGGAATTACTTGTACAGGTAAAATACGTTATTAAAATGCCATTGTATAAAATTGTTTAAAAGCCAACGAAAACCGAAGTTATAATAAAATTGTGGAAGTATCGGAACATGAAAGCGCAGACGCAGGTGTTCGAGGCATAACGCTAAATCTAAAAAGAACCATGCAGGGGCGTGCCGTGAACTTAACTAGGGAGCGTGAGTTAAATAAAAAGTTATTTTAATTTTTAACATGTTTTCAATCTCTGAAAACATCCACTTTAATTCATGTTAGTCAACGAAAAAGGTTGGATTTCTTCAAAAATCAATTCTGCATGTTAGTGATCATATCATCAACTATGCGTTGTTGATAAAATTTTGCCTATGTCGTTGTTTTTTGCGTTTGTCGATATGTTTGCTTTTATTTAGAATAAGTTGCTATATGAATATTAATCATGTTTGACCACTGATTCTCACACCAGTGTAACTTGTAAAGGGCCGTTTGTTACTTGAAAAAATAGCTATAAAATTGAGAATTATTGTGATGTATAATGAAAGTACCACGATTTGTAATAAATTGAATTCTTTTGCTAAATAATTTTTTTCGTTGAGTCAATTAAGTGCATAAAATATATAAACCTGCAATATTAAGGCATTAGTGGTTAATTTGAATATGACAATTTATACGAATTCTGGAAGATTCATGGTTCTACCCTGTAGAAACGGAGCTATCTCATTACAAACCGGAGCAAAGAACCCAAAAGTAAACGTAAAGTATTTTTCTTACATATAACCATTACATTTTGGCGCACCAACGTGGATAGTAAGAAACCAAAACCATTACAATAGTTGTCCAAACCTGAATGGAATTATTGTATCACGCGCAAAGAATTGCTAGCGATGATAAATGCTGTTGAAGATTTTTACAAATACCTTTATGACCCAAATTTCTTACGCAAATGTAGTTGGTGATACCGAAAAACAGAGTAGTAGTAGTTTTACGAAAACTACATGATGGTTCATCAGAAGGGCGTATGCTAATAAAGAAAATTCTGAAAAGGGCCCGTGAAAGATATTATTGGATAAATTGTAGGGATGGTGTTAAGGACTGGTGCCGAAAATGTGTAATAGTCGCTTCTTAGAACGGTCCATTGAGCAGGAGAAAAGCTCTGATGGGGCAATATAATGTGTAGTCCACTTGACAGAGTCGCACTTGATGTTGTTGGTACATTTCCAGAAATAGAAGCTGGATAAAAATACATCGTAGTTGCAATAGACTATTTTAGTAAATTAATCGAGGCACACGCTCTACCAAATCAAGAGGCAGTTGCAGTGGCAGAGGCTGAGGTGAAAGAACTGTTTAGTTATTGGGGAATTCCATTGGAATTACATGCGCATAAAGGAAGAAATTTTAAACTAGCTTTATCTAAAGTCTCTGCCAGCTCTTGATAATATGATCTTAACCGTAGTTAGATGGAGTTGTAGAACTAATGAATCGCACGATGGGAAAATATGTCAAAAGCTGTTTCAAACCATCAAAGAAATCGAAACCAGTACTTATACCTGTTCTTAATGGCATATTGATCAGCTGCAAATGAGATGATAGGAAAGACTCCAGCTAGAATGTTATGTAGGCGTGAAATTATGTTACGTGTGATTTGGAATTTGGTATCAAGCCTAGAGAGGTTTAGGTTGTTGAGAATGAATATATCGAAAGCCTTTAAGGAAACTAAATTCAATTCATGAGATAGTTCGCAATAACATCCATGAAATTTGATTATTCTGTTAGCGAGAGTATTTCAACCCAATGATTGGTTGTACCAGCCTCAACGACAACAAGGTTTATCTCCCAAATTGCAGAGATCCTGAGAAGGTCTGTTTAAAGTTCTAAAAAGATCAACGACACAGTATATCCAATAATGAAATTGCCCAGAGGAAAACCCAAGATAGTTTATATGAAACGGTTAGCTTCATGCGCTGAGAGGAATGCAGAACCGATATAACGAGAATGTGGATAAAGGACGGCCCATATTGTATTAGAAAAACCAGAAGCTAGGAACAGTGAACAGAATTTTACTGAATTTATGTCAATCTATTCGATTTGCTGTTACCACTGAAGAATTCAGAAATTCATTCGATATACCAGAAGAGAACCCTTTGGCTCATTGCGTCGCTAAAGACTTCTGAATGTTCTGTGGCATTGCAGTCGAATTTAAAAAGTGGTATGGTGGCGTAGAAGAAATACAACAGCAAGAACCAGAAATTGAGAAGAGATGTCACTTACAGCTCCGTTATCGCAAGATATACTAAGCACTTACTACCGCGTGATGAAAGCCTTGCTCTATCAGAAGTCAGGTTATGAAACTTGTGCAAGGCAACACCGGATCTAAGGAAACAAATCTGTGCCGGTGCTGGTAGAAAATTAGCTGTGCTTAAGCTTAGTTGCGGTCCAAGCCAGCTTAAGTGGTGCGTAGTATGTAACATGCTATAGGTAATGATTGGAAATACTGGTATCAAGATCCTGGTGTGTAGTTGGAATCTAAGAGGAACTCCACCAACAACGAAATCTGCAGATTGGCATTTTTTCAAGAAATAGAGCTGCAAGTATGGATCACAGTGCAGATTCAAACATTCGCAAAAAAACGTAGGAGAATCGCAAAAGCAGAGTCCAGGTGGCTAGTATGGTACATAACAGTCTCAAGGAGGGGGCAGTGTAACAGAATTAGAAATACCAATTATCTTCTATATGTTTCCACAGAACATTACAGAAGGTTCTATAGAATGGTGTAATCACGAAGGATTCATTAGTGTAAATGATATCTAAATAAATTCAAGGGAGCAGCAATGAACCATGGCATAGGATTTTCGAACAATCATTATGACGAATTTTATTCTTGATTTTATCTGCATGTTCTAGAATATCTCCTTTCCATATAAATACCGGTTTCAATTCCCAGTACAGTGCACATCAGTCATTCTCTTTTTACAAAATAAGTATAATATTTTGAATTTTTTCTATTTTCTATACAATTTTTATAAAAGGGAAAGCAGTTAGTATGCACCACACCCGTGAAGTGCAAATAAATCGGAAATGCTATTAGTTTGCTTAAGAATACTGTCCTGTTAGGAGCTTTTATAAATAATTATAAATACATATAAACGTTTATTCCTAGTGCATAGTACAATAAGTATTTATCTAAATACGCGTAAATAAATATTTTGTAATATAGTGAATATAAATAAAAAATACCAATCACTCGATAAATTATTTTACTGTGATTTGAACTAACGAACGAAAAACATTTTTAATAGGAAAACCTTCGGCATTTGTGTTAATTTAAAGAAACCTATGTGAATTACTTGAGCTAGCTTAGAGGTGGTTATTTTATGCTTAATATACATTTTTCTATAGGAAACTTTGTTAACGCCATTCCGACACGGCGCCACTGTTAGCTATCGACATTTTACCGTAAAACATTTCCTTACAACCGTTTCTTTATCGTCTATTTCTCTATCGCTGTTTATCCGACATTATTATCATACACTTCGTCATAATAATTTTGTCTCTAATTGCGTTGTTGCTGTTTGGTCGTCAAATAATATGTCTTGGAAAAGGTAACAATAACAATATTTACATAGTTCATATATTTACAATACCTTTTTGAACAATCCTAGCAATTTAAAGCTTTTGCCAAAATACAATATAATAATCATCAAAACTCTTGGTCATGTCCAAAACATGTTTTGTTTTTCATTTTAGTTCACTATTTTGTGGATAAAATATAATATAATCTATATACTTGATACAATTCATGTTTCATTTTAAATTGATATACAGGGTGTATCTAAAATTATAAGCCGTTTTACACCCACACACATATATACTGTATCTAATATCTATAACTTCATTATTCAAATTTTTAGGGTTTTAGTTGCATGCACTCTTAGACCCTCAATATACAGCTTATTTCCTAAGTACGGTTCGTAACTTCAGAGCGCAATTCCTTAGGATGCTTTAAGAAAAAAAATTGTATAAATATGTGTCCAGAAATGCTTAGTTTTCGAAGTAAATGGTGTTGAAAATTTAAGAAAAAATTTTATTTCAAATAAATTTTGAATGGCCAATACTAGGTTCTTAATTTATGTTAGTAAAGAGCACCTACATTTTTAGTCTAAAATTAATTTATCTGTCGCTAGTGGCGTAGTTAGGCATGAGTCAGTCGCCATTTTTTTTATAATAAGAAGAACGACAATGGTTTTCTTGATACTTTTATTCTTTTCAAACGCTCCTAACATTGTACACCAAAAAAGTTTTTTGAATTTTTTGCCTACTACTATCATATTCTTACAAAAATATCCGGTTGTTAGCAACAACAATAAATAAAATAATTAATTCTGACACTAAATCAAAGCAGATGTGGTAAATGGTTACCTTCTGATAAAACGCACGATCGCAATCGTCTGATCATCGATTGTCTCATACGTTCAAAAATTCCTGCAACATTTCGTACGACATTGAAACTTTCTTAAATTGTTTTTGTCTAGTGTAGGTGTCTTATACTCGTACACCAGAGACATTAGATGACTTCATATATAATAGTTTAAATGGTTCATATTCGGACTGCAAGGTGACCAAGTTTGAAGAACTGCGCATCCAATTCAGCGATTAGGAGAACTGTTCATAAGGTACCCACGAGAAACAAGGCTAAAATAATTAGCGGCCCCGTTGTGCTCTTATATGTAGAAGTACATTTTTGTATGAGTAAAACTGGTAAAAAGTAGGGATCAATAAAGTAGTCTCCAGCAAAGCCCATAAATACGTTTAGAAAAAGTGCATGCTGAAAAAGGCATCTTATTGCATGGGCATTTTGTCCGCCCAAAAATGTTTATTATGAAAATTAATAATGGTTTCTCGTGAAAAACTTATCATCAATAAGCAACATTTTCACTGTATGGAGCAATCACCTACTAAAATCTAACCTTGATTGAAAACCACGGTTCAGCAGAGTTTGCACCCGTTGCATGTAGTGTGAGAATAGCTGATACACTTTCAAAACTACCCAAACAGTTTTTGGGCTTACTTGAAGCTGCAGTACCATTTTCCTGGTACTAATCTCTTGACATATAGCCTTTCCTCATTCGGGCATTGTTACTATTGCAAGTCTGCCAGGAACTTCTGTACTATGCTAAAAGCTTCCAGTTTCACTCAAACTGGCGTGTAGCTTTCTAAATATTTTGGCATATGGTGTTGCTCTGTTAGAATAACCCTCCCGGTAAAATATGAAATGCATCTGAGACATTTCATCGTTAGTAAAGTTATTCACTTTGGAACTATTATTGTCTAAGGCACAGTTTTGATTGACATGTAAACAACTTATGAATAGTTAAATGTTAAAAATCTCGGTACCAAACGGGTAACTAAGTTAACAACAAAAAGCATACTTCAGTTTTATCTCTATGTATGTATGTATGTATGTTTAGTAATTCTTATTTTTGAACACGTGAGACGATTAATGATAAAACGCAAATTGCAAAATTCTATGAACCCAATATTGACCGTTACGGATCGTACTTAGGGAACATCTAGTTGGAACCACTAGTTAGAAATTTCACACTAGAAAATTACTTGTCAAAATCTAAATTATGCAAATGTGCAAATCATGTTCATTAGTTAGCTTTCATTTCTTATATTTTGTTTTGTGGCTGAGACTTTAGCATTCGAAATTCTATTGACCCTCTGGCTTCACCATGTCCACTAGAATTTTGCCGAATCTGGAAAGTCTTCATCGCCAGCAGCGAAATATCACATTAACAAATTACCTCAGATTTTACTTTCTTATCCGAAAGAAGTGGGTTCCTTTAATGTACACCAATCGGGGACGGCTGCTGATTAGCTATTAGCAAATTACTAAACATATCTTGACGTTTTTTTGACTGCCCAAACAATTTGATTGTGGAGATGATGTTATCACCAATACGTTAAAAATTTCGCAAAACTTATAGACTATACCAAACTTATTGAGAAAAGTTACATACTTATCTAAGGTATCATTTTGGGTTACAATAATTAACTCTTCTTCTAACAGTCGATTTGGCTAGATATGATTGCGATTGGTAATACAGTAGACATTCTATCTTTAATCAATTTCTTACCAAACTCGCCGCAGCGTACCCGGCACGGTGTCGCTTCTGCAACTGCAGAAGTAATTCAATTTCTTAGTCTTTAATGAATCCCTCGAAATAAATCGGGGGGGCGCGTCAAGTCTGAAGAATGGGTTGGCCCTGCTGGACATGTCCAATGATCTTCAAAATAATTCTGTAAGGAGCCCCACACTTCTGTGAAGTTCTGAGTCAGTCTTAGTCATCTACATACAATTGTGGAATGAGAAAATGTTCAAGCATATCCAAATAAACGAAACCGTCGATGGTGTTCTCGTGAAAAAAAGGGGGTTATAAGATTTAGTTTTGTTTAGCATGTAGAAAACATTTCTTTTAGGCTGGACATATTCCACACTACGTTGCAATGAATCCTGTAGCATAAAACGTCGATTCATCAGTAAAGATTATGTTATCCCAGAACATTTCATCAGCCTCAATCCGGTCTAATATTTGTAACGTTGCTTGCTTGCGTCAACATAATGCGTATGCTATCTGGCGTAGGCGTTTTCCAAACATACGCCAAATGGTCGGATGCGCAAGTTCAAGTTCTTTATATGTACATCGCGTTGTCTTCTAAAACCACGAACAAAACTCTCCCTGCATGTACAATAGGATCAAGAATATGTTCATTTCCCGAGAATTTGTTCTCACTAACACAACAATCAGTTTCAACAAACTTTTCACGCCAAAAGTTAATTGTAAAGCTACCCAGGGGCTCTTTATTATAATGGTTGCCAATTTTCGTTGAAAACTTGTCAAAGATCTTGTTTTTCCACACGTTGAGTACGCTCTACTCTGTAAAAATATCCATTTTGTATTGTAATTCGTTGGCGCTCGTGAGTCAAACTTGATGTGCTTCATTATAAATTAAAGTATTCACATATTTTGAAGGTCGTCTAAATAAATATATGTGCGCTTCCAAATTTGCGGCATACTTCTTATTACACTCTGTATAATATTTATATGATTTTAAGTTAATATGGCCAAAAAATTTGTTAAATTGTTAATTTAAATTAGCCTTGATGATTATCCAAAATGTTTCCATTACAAAAGCAATATAAATATTTTTATTGAAAACTAGGGCAGGAGTGTCCATTAAGTATTTTAAATTGACGATAAAATAGACAACGGTAAATGCATTCAGCAAAATGTCTGGTGGTGAAGTGCTGGCGGTGAAACGGTGTCGGCGAATGAAAAATGTTCCAACCAAGTTATTCTATAGACACTTGTTTGTAATTGCTGAGTTTTATATAACTTCTAAAGGAAAAACAAAATACACAAGGAAAAATTTGTACCATGACTACAAACGACCACTGCTACTGAGAAAAAGCTTCAAGAAATCTCTAATTGCTCCAGCACTTTATCAAGCAGCAAACTGTTACAATTTTAGGGAGACATACATGTATGTTTTAG
Source organism: Phrixothrix hirtus (assembly GCA_024586415.1). Taxonomy (NCBI): domain Eukaryota; kingdom Metazoa; phylum Arthropoda; class Insecta; order Coleoptera; family Phengodidae; genus Phrixothrix; species Phrixothrix hirtus. The sequence continues at coordinate 10,489 of JAHWXV010650556.1, forward strand.
CTGAAAATTATACCAGTGTAAAAGTAAGTCAAGTTAGATCTTAAAGAAAAGATTTGCTTTAACACATTTACTTAAAGCACAATTTAAAGATACATCTTTTTGCTGAAACTTAGAGTTTAACATTACTAAAAGGTTTGCCAAATATATGATTTGGTACATTTTTCGATTAGGCCAAGACATTTCGGGTAATAAACGAAATGGCCTAAAACATGTTTTTAATTATATTTTATTTGGGATAAATAACGTACTGCTGTTCCCTAAACAAATAGAGTTTTGGACAGTGTGTATATGTAACTTGTATAACAACACCGTCAACCACGGTTCTCTAATATTCAGAGTCTACTTCTGTTACCAAGCATACTTTTTGGCATAATCAGGTTGGAATTTTAAAGAGACTAGCTTTGAGAGAAATTTGCATGAAGATTTACGGTAGCATTTACTTTATAAGCCAATGAATGAGTTGTTTAGGAAAATATACCAAATATTATTTAGTTGGTTTCCAAAATAGTTTCACGTTAATCTTTAAAGCAATAAATTATTTAATACAATTTCGACAATCTTACTAAACATTTAACTTGAACCTATATAAATTGGATCATGAAGAAGTTTCCCTAAACTGAAGTGAGCGTTACATTTCCGGGAATACTTTGGAAAATGCATCAAAATCTCAAGCAGTGCTTTCTTCGACATCTAAAAATCGATGATGTTTAAAACAATTACCAACCATACAATTTGGTATTTTAAAGGATGAAGAAATTTTACGAATTAGTTCCTATAACAATTATTCTTCAATCACAGGGTTTTGTGTGCCAGAAAGAAATAGGTAGATGGAAGATTTGCACCAAAATCCATGTTTTCTAAAATTCACTACTTTAATTAAGGAAAACCAAACACTTGATAGTTTTAGTTGAGACAGTTTCGAAGTTTTAATGCAAAGTTGGTTACAGGTTCAGAGAAAAATTTGTACCAAGACCTTTGGCCCTGTTTTTTTTTGAAACCAAGAGGATCAGTTATTGCGAAAATTTTAACCATGTACGTTAATATATTTTTAAATTGCAGTTTCAGACAGACAAATTGTAGGTTGACTTCAAAACATAAGGGTAATTATTTTTCAAATGACGATAGTTTCAGTAGGCACGTTTTCAGGAAAATTGATAGATATTTTAGTTGACAAAAGATACAGCCGTGAATTATTGCTTTCGGAAAAACTATACAAAATATCGTACGCTTCTGTTAAAAAACAATGAATCAAGGGAGGACTTATACGTATATCGTTTGGAATATAGATCCCTTTGAAAATATATGCCTAAAATAATTATCATCGTTAACTGTGTCGCTTATTAGAGGTTTTTAACTTTATGTTATTAAATATAAGGCAGTACAAAAAGTAACAGCTTTGACTTGAAAGGATATATTTTCTTTCCCAGTCCTTTTAATTTATGGCCAAAGGTAATAAAAGCTTTGATAATAATTAATTATGTTTGGAGTTTAAAAGGGTCTATCAAGGGTTTCAAAGAGTAAAGCGTACGTCCTTCAGCGCAATATGCCTGTGTCAATTGCTGAAGTTGAATTTTCCTTAAACAAATCAAAATTTCGCAGTTATAGTCGAGTAAGTGTCGGTTTCTGGCAAAGTTAATTCTGGGTCCTAATCTGAGTTACTATTTCTTGTTAAACATATTATGCATGCTAGAATGAGCTTCCAAGAGAAGTAGTTATGTCTGGTTGCATACGTGAAATTTCCTTAGCGGAGTTTACGGAATACAAATGTCTTTGATAATAAATTTGATATTCTACGTTTCCCATTCAATTTGATATGCACGCATTGTTTCAATGAAAAAAATACCTCAAGCTCGAGGATTTTCTTTTAAATAAATATCGGGAACTCTTTAATTTTCTAACCCCATAAAGTGCGAATACTAGATTGCAATTCAAATTAAAAATATATTACGAAATGTTTAATGTTTTACTTACGTTTTTCATAATTTGTTTCTAATAAGGAAGAGGAGCGACTCACCTGCAAAACAAAAGTAGAATTTAATAATAAGAATATGACACAAGATATTTTTAATAATGAGGATCACGTACTTCAATAAGTTTTTGTACAAAGTATAAAGTCAAATTTATGTAGTTTCCAGAAATCAATTAAATTACATATCACAGCTATTCCTGCGTCTTTTATACGTGTACATAACTATAAAAGAAGTTATTCGGTAATGGTGCATACAAAAAACTAATAAATAATAAATAATTCCGAACTAACTTGTCTTTCACGTAAATAAGTTTGGGGAATAAATTGTAAATCATAAAGCAATTAAGAAGGGTTTCGTGCATCCTTCACAATGGGAGATTTCTAAAATTAATTTGGATTATTAAACATAATTTTAAAAACAATGGTTGAAATTCATTTGACATGTTTATGATTAAAATTTTTATTTATAGAAGTGCTATGCCATGTTTGTTACCTAATCTTCACAAATTTCCGATATTATTAAATTAAGTTTAATTAGTATTTTGTATTGCCGAAGTTTCTTTTCAAAAAAAATTTTAAATTAAAAAATTGGGAGTTTCCCTAAATGGACATAATATGGGTATGTTAAATGTTGTCGCCCAACAAACACAATGAGATTTTTGGAAAAACGTTGTTTGTCTAAACATTATACGACTATGTACATTTAAATACGTTCCGCCTGAAGTTCACGCCGAACGCTAAAGTGAAGCTCCTCCATGTTGTATTCAATATTGTTTTGATAATCGCTATGCAATTTTAAAAGTAACCGTAATAAAGTTTAACAAAGTAATAAAAGGGAAATCAAATTTAAATAAAAGGCAGTGGCCTTTGACAACGTTTACACTGTTGATGAATAACTAAAGTTTTAAATAAATAAAACCTGCCAATCTGCTCTTAATTTATCTATAGGACATAGAGTACTTTTCTCCCAGGAAAAACTGTGACGATTTGGCAACTGACAGGAGGTAGAAAATTTCGGGATTTTATATGCGTCCATTCGCTAACGCGACGTTGCTAAAAACTAAGAAAGGTCTTGTAGCACATGATTTCTCCACGATTTATTTATTAAATATTCCATGGGTTTTGCTTTTAAATCTACTACATTTGAAAATTTCTGAAAAAATGTACGACTGTCTGCATCTTAATGTGTACAATCAAAAATACATTATCTTGAACATTTTTCATCTCATCTCATTATCGACGCCTTTTACCGATCATCACCAAATTTTATTCACCTTACGAAAACCCAATCTAAGACGTTTTCGAGTTAACCTGGACAAAACGACCGTGGATATTATTTTAAAAATTCACTATATTGGAAAATAACCCTATAAAAATTGTGCCACTATATTCAGGGTTTTCACTTAATCAAAACCCAACCCTTTCACCGATTATCAGTGAAAGTTCCACAACTCGTGAAACACTCCTTAACTTCTACACTCCGAATTTAAAAGCATTATCGGGGGTCAAAGGTCGAGTAAAGACGACAGACAGACAGACAGATAACACGCTAAAACTAGCATGAACGTGAAGATAATCGGCACATGTGAAATTATAGCCGACTGTAGTAACTTCCCTATACCATCGTATATCGTGAAAGATAAGAATGCAACTTTCATTTTATCAAAATATTGCCTATCTCAGCGTTGGAAAAGAACCTGTCTTAAGATAATCTAAAGGTTTGTTTGTTTCTCTAGGGGCGATAGTTTATTAAAGATAACTAGATGAATCAAACCAATGCAGAAGTGGAGCAGAAATTTGAGATCAGGTTAATGCAAGAATTAATATTGAGTAATGTTTGAAAGCTTACAATATTCGTTCACAAAATTTACCCGTTTTAAAAAACATTCCAGGTTTGGTGACATCGATTTTCCGTCCGAATAGTCACCATCTAAAGGAGCATTGACAGACTACGGGCCAAACAGGATTATCCTTAATGAAGCAATTTAAAAAAATATCACGATTTGATTAACGAACCTGGTTTATCCACCCAGAATTCAGGTATAGACAAAATAATCGTAAGAACAATTTTTTTTTTGGATACCAATTCACGAAACAGTAAACTCTTATTGTTAGATTGAGATACAACAAATCCTTTAAAAGCCTCCAGAGGTTGCCTTAGAAGACTTCCGTGAACAAATTAACAAACACAACTGAAAGCGTCTTCTTTGAGATTCCACAAAGAATTAGTTAATGAAGTGTACGGTTAAACACCATTCAAAGATTATTTTGACCACGTTAAATCAAGAAAAGTTTGTTTCTGGTATGTATTTAGGAATATTTCCTCCGGAGAAAAATTAACCTACAAAAGGAATAGAAACTTTTAACGTTTTGTTGGGACCAAACTATTTAAATATGTCTCACGGTACAAATTAATAGGATAATCCCATCTCACTGTAGGATCGAAAACTCTGCCTTTAATACACCCCCACAAGAAAAATCATAATGCGTTATATCGTAATTTTTTGATCACCAACGCTGACGCTGACGTGCCTTGTTCTGAATTATTCCACGGCCAATCCAACGTGAGAATAGATGTTAATCAAATAATTTGGAACCTCTTTGTGTCAGTGATATGGCGCTGCATTTTAGATTAGAATGAAGTTTGTGCCTCCTTCTTGGAGT
>JAHWXV010650563.1:0-10452 GCA_024586415.1 Phrixothrix hirtus
ATTTTAAGTTAACGGTGTAGGTACTTCCGGTTACTCAATTTACGGAAAAGTTTCTGAGAAACGGCCTAAACTATATAAAAGGTTATTAAATGGGTAAGAAGCGAAATAAGTTTTAAAAAAATCGCTACAGCCGATTTTGAGAAAATCGCGAAAAATCGAAAATTCGGAAAATATCTAAAAATAATAAAAATGAAGTTGTACTCCCAGTTATTCGATTGTAACGAAATTCTTAATTTAGCATACAAAGGTAGTTAGGATCTCATATACAAATTTTCATTTATTTAGGAATATCAGTTTCATAGCTATTTTAGTCAAACTTAATGGTAAGACTACTTCCGGTTACTCGTGTTACGGATATTTTTTTGAGAAATTGTTTCAATTTTATGAAAGGGCATTAAATAACTAAGAAATACAATAAATTAAAAAAAAATCGTTATAGCCAATTTTGAGAAAATCGCGGAAAACCAAAAAATGACAAGAGTAAAATGGCACTTCCGGTTATTGTATTTTAGGGAAATTCTTACACTCGCGTGCGAGGATGGAAACAAACTCAAATATAAAATTTCGTTTATTTAGGACTTCTAGTTTTCGAGATATTTTGTTCACACGCAGACACACACACGCTCACGCGCGCACGCACACATACGCCCACACACACACCCACACACACACACACACACACACACATCCACTCACACACACATTCCCACACACGCACACACACACAAACACACACACACACACAAATAAACAAACACACACAGACAGACCAATTTTTAAAAACACGTTTTTCGGACTCGGGGGGCCCTAAAACGTGTATAAAAACAATACTTTCTCTATACTATATATCATATAGGTAAGAGAAAGTAATTATGTTTATGTCATTGTTGTCAAAGTTGGTAACTTACATATGTAGCGTGCGATCGAAAAGGAGTGCATCCAGAGCTGTAAAAATTTAAGAGAATCTAGGGAATTCATTGCTGATGTGTTTCTTCCTAACCAAAAAACAACATGTCAATCATAGGCGTGTATCTATATTTTACATTTGTTTCATATTTTAATTATTTTTAATTGAAAATTAAAAATTGTTTTAACTCACAAGAAATGAAAAATGTCCTAATACATTTTGAACAATCAATAAGCAAATTGAAATTCCAATACATCAAATTAATTATCAATTATAAATGATTTTTATATGTGACGCTTATCGTAAAATAATTATCTGGTAACTTTAGTGTTGTTTAATTTTTAATTTCAGTACCGCCAATTTGTAAGTTTGGTTGCCTATCCGGCAGTCTGCACTCTTTCTCGATGACCCTGTATATCAAATATATAAACCACCAAATATATTATGTTCATACGAATATATATGAATATTCTAAAATAAAAAGCTTTTTTTAACCAACTTACACACATAAAGACTTTTCATTTTATGGTAATTTAGTGCTGATACCTAAACACGTTTGATTAATGTAAATTTTGTTATGGAACTTCTAGTTTAGCGAACGTGTGGTGGTGTTTTGCATGGTTGCCAAATAATTTGTTTACGAGTTTTGTGTTATATAATGGAGGCTATTTATTATATGTAAAGTATAAACATTAGAAATACAATTTATTACAGATTTTATCGACAACAATTTTTTTCAATTGCGGAGATATGTTTACACGTTTTGCGGTTAAGGAAATGGCAACGTTCCGTAACGTAACTATGTAACGCTTTTCGACGTCATATCACAATTAAAATAAAAATTCTATATTACTGAATTTCAATAATCAAAATTAATGTCGAGTATTTGTACGTTCAGATTAGGCAAACAACTAAAGATATACCTATGATTCGGCGCAAGCACAGCCCTCCCAAATTCTAAAGTTCATTTTCTGTGCAAAGACCTAAATAGTGAAACAATCTTTGCAATTGTATTCTGTGTACTGATTGTTAAACAATAACATTTAAAAGTGTAATTTTTGATGATTTTAAACACGACGCATTATGAATTTTATTTTATATCTAAGATTGCAATTACTTATAATTCGCCATTTTGATTCCAATACGATTAAAAAATCAAACAAAAAAAAACGCGGTACTCCGTTCAATTAAACTGTTAGTTGAGAAATAACTAAAAATAAAATCAGTTGAAAAAACAAGTTTTCGTCGAAATTTGCTAAGAATAAGCAAGTGTTTTTCACAGAAAACATTGTACGTATATATGTATGTATGTATTATTTTCAGTCACTCAGCGATTACGTTCATGGAAAATAAAACTTTATCTAATTCATATTATTCATAAATTGTTTAACTTTTTAAAAGTTGTTCTAAAGATAAATGGGTATTTTAAGAATTGTAATTATTGACAAGTGCCCTGTATAGCAGATAATTAACCTTATGTCAGTTAGATAGATTATTACGATAAATTATTAAAATAAATATATTTATTAAATGTAAAACTACTTCATGACAATACAAAGTAGCTATTGTATTTTTTCTGTTATATTATTAGAATAGAAATAAACATTATAAAATTGATATCTAGGTATATTGTACATAAAGAAAAAATTAAAAATATAATAAACAAAGAGTAAAGACTCGCCAGATATTAAAAAAGTAAAAAATGTTTGCTAAGTTTATAAATTTGATAAATAGAGGTTAGTAGTTCATTTAGCTACTAAACAATAAAATAAAGATAAGTAGGTATTTACAATTAGTTATTTTTTAGTTATACCATTGATTTTATATATTTAAAATCAATGGTTATACTTTTATATTATATCCCCAATTGGTTTTTCAATAAACATGAAAGATATATGCCCCAAGGGTAATAATAAAACATTAGTATTTAAAAGAAATTAATTTAAAAATTAAAAAAAAAAGTTCCTAAATGAGATTTGAACATCGGATCGCTTTATTATAAGGACGATAACCTAACCACCATACTATTGTACATCAAAAATATCAAAGTGTTGAAATACGTTATTTGATGTACACTTTTCTTTATTCTATTAAAATTGATAATAATTTGCAAGTAATTGGTAATACGTAAATAAACTAACGTTGAAAATACAATGGGCATAAGCATAAGAAGTGAGTATGGTCGCAATGTGCATAAGTTTTGTGTATAAAAATTGTAATGAGCATGCATAATGCTTTTTAAAATATAACCTAAAAGTTTAAAATAAACTAATAATTTATTTGTAGGGTGTAGCGTTTCTTATATTTCCTTCCAAACATTTTGCTTTCTAATTATGTTTTTACGGCATTGATCCTTCTATCATAAAGACAAGGAAGAGATTTGATCAATTGAACAAGTAATTCTATATCCAAATCCATTTATTTATGAATAAAGTAATAATAAAATTAACCACTATTATTCTGTCAAAAACGCAATTTATTTGAGGTTATAAATTTGGTAGCGAAGTAAAATATGTATGCCTTTTATATTCAAATCTCTGTATAATTACATAAAGTTAAAAAGTTTCAACTTTCTTACGTTGCTCTTATATTTGAAAATAGTATTTTGTAATCATAATATAAGAATTATGTTATTGCGATTCATTATATGTATTACCATAACTTTATGTTCTTTTATGTAATATTTATGCTTACATATTTCTTTTGCTTATGTCCATTGTGTTTTCAGACTTAATCTTAACTTGTAGAACTTTTAATTGTGAAAATGTTTTACATTTATATATTTACTCTAAAATTAATTGGGGATAGAATATAAGCATAAATAGAAAATAACATTGAATTTATTTACCTTTACAAGTGACCACCTAGTATATGTTCAAGATTGTTTGAGATGGTACTTTAGGCAACCAAATGTACACTATTGGTGTTCATCAATACTAAAGTCCCTAAGTTAATAAAACTTTATAATTATTACTTTATATTAGCTAATAAAAATGTAACACAAATAACATTTATTTTATTTTAATTATTATATAATACAATCCCTAATTTTCATTCAAAATTAAACTAAAATTAAAAATTGTGTACATATATAGAAAATTCTTAGCATGTACTGAAAACGTAGGCCCTTATTATCTAAGCATGCATTAATTCTTTATTTCATATTTTGAAATACCCTTTGTTGAATTTTATTTGTGATTGCTTCTTACAGTTTATTCAGAATAAAGCCTGTCCTTGAATACGTTACGTTCAAGCCAACCAAACAACTAAAAATCTGGAGCAATCAAATCAGGTGATCTTGTTATTATGTGCCAAATTTCCATTCGCAATATCTCAATTGGCTTGTAACAACACTGATTTTGTAAGAATACAAATGCAGCTTCTTCTTTACAGCTTTATGGGCACTTCCGAGTGATAATCCTAAAATTATTTATTGCAATCTTTTTATAAATGTTTAATGAAGATACTTCTCTGGGCTCATAGTTTTGTCAACGATTTTTTAGGGCTGATCTGATTATGATTTTGTTGTTGCACTACAATGATGAGCCATTAAAATACCGTAATTTTAAGTTTTGCAGCTAAAACTGAAGAGAATAAAAGTTACATAAATTTCATTTAATAACTTATAATTGTATAATTTTACCTTTTTATACTACTTCAATAGTTTTGACAGGAACTGATTTTTCATATATTAAACCCAAAAAACATAAAATAAAGTAAAAATGGGCGAAAATTGAAAAATGAATAAAGTAATAGGCACAATATTTAACACTGACAGCATAGATTATGATTGACATCTGTAGAAAATTATTAATTCTTCGCGGTTTTGGTGACCTTGATCTTAAACAATTTTGAACATCTCATACAATATATTGATTAAACTGCAGCGCTGAATAGTCAAGGTAACAAGAATGTGTATAGGAATATGACGCAAGATTGTATGTAACCATATACTTGGACTTGAACAATAAAAGAAATAGGCGCGTTAACTCAATAGTCTGCTAACAATATCAGTCTTTATGCACTACAAGTCGAGCAGGTTTTCGGAAACCTAATATAATAATAAATCCATGACGACGAATCAGAAAACTTATTCTTATGGCACTGTTGAACTTTATTCGATAAACGAATGTAAACAATTAAACTAAAACTTTATTGAAACTTATAAACTAGACGTGCCTTTCAGGACAGTGAAACAATCCAGGAAGTGCGCATTCGCGGAAAACTTAAAAATCTTAATTGAAATCTGGATAGCTACATTATTACCTAAACTTGGACTACAAGATCGAATTTGCAATTTAATTAATCTATTTCTCGTACTTTGCACGTTGTTAAGTTTGAAACTAAATAATTTTGTCACTAAAGCTACGTCCACACAAAAGAAACATATAGCAACTTTTTGTTTTTGTTGCGACTTGTTTCGCGAAACAGAAACTATTCTAGCTAATCTAAAGCAAGTAATTTTAGAAAAACAATTTTATTACTTCAAGTGAACGTCAACTAAGGGAACAAGTATTTACAATATTTTCGAAAACATTTACTCGTGTTTCCAAACTTCCTTTGGAAACAGGAAACAAAGAAATTTTTGTCTTTATGGTAAACAATACATAACATTCATAAACATCGCGAAACAAATGGAAACAAGTTACAGGAATAAACCACAACAACAAAATATTCCTGTATGTTTTTTTTCTAACAATTTCTTCAGATTTGTCATTGATCGCAGTTCTTTTTTGTATTTACTCAGTAACGATATGAAAAAACACTTTTTAAGAAAGTGCCTCGTACGTGGGACGCGCGAGGTTTCACGACCAGTTAAGGTAGATTCACTTTCTATAATAACAAAATATTATTCGTACTGTCTTTAGGCGACAGTAAATAGATCAACTTTGCCATGGCGCCACTCATTCGTCGAAAGATGGCTGGAATATACTTCGAACTCCGGAAATGAGATCTAACATTTACAAACTAGCTTTATTATAGAATAATAAATCAAATATTCGTATAATAAATTAAATAGAGCAAGAATTGACAAGCAAATAAGCATTTCATCCTAACCACATGCGATTGATGAGAATCCTCAAAAATATTTATTAATAATTTAAAATAATAATACAAATACTTATAATAAATAATAAAAACAGTCTTATTATTAGAAGGGTTATAAATCATTCTCAGCCTTTTAGCTCGGACCGGACAGCAGCCCCACTGCCCGTTTTGTCGAATAAAGTACGATTAAAGTCCAAAGCACATAGTCGCCACTTCAGATTAAGAATATTTTATTTAAACTCATTTTTGCAAGCCCAAATGCTTATTAAGTGCTCTAGGTTCATTTTCAACATTTTGGTAATAAAATTACGCTAAATATTATATTTAACTTACCAATAACATTTATGAAGTAGTTACATTATTATTGAAGATATTTATTGTATAGCTACTAAAAAAATCAATAAAATATATGTTCCATAAACGCATATCTAAAACATGCAGAAGTTAGGTTAAATTTCTAGTAATTGACAGTGCTGTCACAATAATGTAATCCGGTAAAAATTAAAAATGAATATGTTACACAATTATAACGTAGACCGTTTCTTGTCCGATTACGACTGTGTTTGTGTAAGGGAAGATTTATACATAGATACTATAAATGCATAACGACGTACATGTAATTAGTACTTGTATCCATATTCATTCTTTTAAAACATGTTTATATTTCAAAATAAGTGTTTGTGCGTGCGTGCGTGTGCGGGCGCGGTTGTGTGTGTGTAAGTTTTGTAAGTGGTTTTGCGATGTCTGCACATCGACGTACAAATCAACGATAAGTGTATAACCCCAAGAAGCTTCGTAATTCACATTTATCTTTTGGTTGTGATCATTCTCGTATGAACTGAATTTTCTCTGGGCCAGCTGCCATGCTTTTTTCAAAAACGACATGACCCAAGTATTTCACTTTGTTTTGAAACAAGTTCACTTTTGCAGGCTAAGATGTAGATGTGCACTTCGCAGTCTTTGAAACACCTCTTCGAGATTTTTAGTTGTTTATCGAAAATCTTTCCAATAACTATGACATCATCCAAGTATACTAGACATGTTTGCCAAGACAATCTCCTCAGGATCAATTCCAATAGCCTTTTAAATGTAGCTGATGTATTGCACAAGCGAAAAGGCATCACGGTGAATTGCCAGAGACCATATCTAATGGATAATGCTGCCTTTTTCCCGGTGTTTAGACTCCATACCGACTTACCAATATCCACTTTTCATGTATAGAGTGGAAAACCATTTGGAGCCCGAAAGCATGTCTAAAGTGTCGTCAATTCTTGGCAGAGGATAGCTGTCCTTTTTGGTCACACTGTTTAAACGACGGTAATCCACATAGAATCTAGTGCTACCAGTACAACTGGCGGTGCCCAAAAGCTGTTGGATGGATCTATTATCCTTTTACGGGCCGTGCCCTTGATTTACCTTTCGACTTCCTCTCGTTTGGATAACGGCAGCTTGGTTGGTCGTTGGCGTATTGGTTGGGCGTCACTGGTATTTATTTTGTGTGTCACAACAGTTGTTCTTCCTTTCAAGCCGTTATCCGTGGCAAATATATCGGCATGTCGTTGGATTAATTGGCTGACTTTATTCTTTTGCTGATGGGATAAACCGTTGTCCAAGGATTCAAGTGTAGCATGCAGCTTAGATAAATTCTTTACGGGCTGAACCTTCTCACTGGGTTTTGTGCAACATACCGCAGATGAGATAGGTGTGCATCTTCCTAATTAGATGGCCTTCTTTAGTGTCATTTGGAAGGTATTGATTTTCATCAAGTGAACAGGTGTTGTTTCCTTAATCCCAATCAACCTCTTCCAGCTAGATTATCACAACCAACATTTATTACTGGTTTCCATCCCGTTGGCCCATAACTATTGTTTCGCTGCTTGGTTATAATGTTACTTCTGCTAGATTTATTTTTATTGCAAGGTTAACTTGTTGACCAATGGGCATCTTTTCGTCATCAACTCGTATGATGTGATTCTTCAAGTCTAAGGCGAAGCCAAACTCAGACACGCGATGCGTTAACTTCCTACAATCGATCTCAATATTTGTAATAATTTCACCGTGAACGGTCGCACGATTTCCTGTAGCTGTACATAATCGCAGCTGTGAAGGCAGTAATCTTCCATTCCCAATAATGTTTGGTTTCATTATTGCCTTCGTTGCTCTTGTATCCTGCAGCATTTGGCAATTCCTCCCTGCGATTGTTCCATTAATGTTTTAAGGATGCCCCTTGGATGGTGACTTCCTGGTGTTTTGTATTACTAGAGGGATTGCTCATAGCATTTTGGCAATTTTTCTGCATACACCCCTATTTATCGCAGTTCATGAATCGCGGTTTACGTTCATTTAGATTTTGAGTTTTAAGTAGTCTCAGTAAAACTTCATTTAAACTCTCAACACCATCTTTGACTTCTTCGACTGCATGTACGCACGCATGGCCGTTTAATGCTTGTTTGACTGCTTTAAATTCCAATGTATGAGCCAATGCACTACCAAGGTCACGCGGACGTGATAATCTAAGTGCATGTTGTGTTTCGGAGTCCCAAAGATCATGCACAAATATTTACACCCCAATTTGTTCAATAAAACCGTTTGGAGCCAATGGATATGTTAATCTCACTAGCCGTGCAATTTCAGTTTCGAATTCTTGGAGGTTTTCTCCAATTTTCTGCACTAATTTTCTTAACTGGGCACAGTAGACCTTTTGCAGATGTCTATCTATATATCGCATTATCAATCGTGAAGCAACGTAAACGAATTTATTGTGCAGATTGTCTGGTTTAGTTTGTAGAGTCACTATTAAGACAGTTGCTTTTTCTTCAACTGTCTATCCATTTGATGTTGCAGCTACCACGAACTGTTTATGGTAGTTGGGCCAAGATGTTTTCCCATCATACGCATCTTCTACTGCATACCATATCATTGGCAACAACAGGCAAGTGATCAACTTGCTGTGCATTCACTTCTCTTAATTGTTCAAGAGAAATCGTGGGTGCTTCCTTATTAGGCATGCTGATTTCTTTATTCGCGGTCAGTAGGATGTAGTTCATCTTCTTGGTTACCTCCTCATACTTTATCGGCATTTCATTGGTAACATCTTCTATTCCTGCTGTTAGGTCCTATTTTAATTTAATTTCCTCTTGTAACTTATTTTGGTTTGAATTTGTGGATTGCATTTCGTCTTTTAATTTGCTTATAATTTTTTCTTCTAATGCATTTTGGCCTAACTTAATTTTATTTTATAATTTACTTTGGCTAGCATTAAACAATAACATTTCTTCTTTTAATTTGTTCGTAATTTCCTCTTGCAATTTATGTTGATTGGATTTAACTTTTACTTGATTGGAATTCATTTTGTCATGAATGTTTTGCAAAATTTCCATATTTTTTCTGTACTTCTTGTTATTGGCATATAGCAAACAATTAACACTAACTTTTAATATTAGTCTGTGAGTTTACACTTTTAATAACAAATCCAACACCTGACACCAACGTAACGAAACAAGTTAATTGTTTAAAAATATTTATTATATTCACTAATATTAGGATTATTTATTTAAATATTTATTTCATAGTACACCTACAACAAACATTTAAATTTATATTTATGCATAACTGTAATTAACAGGACAAGATTCTAATTAAAAACTAAAAACTATGGGAATTTAATATTTATATAGAAAGGAGAAATCTAGAGAAATAAGGAGTAATTAAGAATAAATTAGTCAATTCTAATGTAATAAATTGCAATTCCCTGACTCATTGCTCACCTTGAATTTAATTAAACAGATATTAGTTACAGTAATGAGTAATTTGTGATTACATCAACTGCCTTAACAATAAGGAACCTTTTGGATTGTTTCAGAACATTGCATTGAGTTTTTATTGTTTCTAATTTTGTTACAGTAGCAAAATTTACATTTTTATTATTCTCAGAATTACTGTATCTATATAAAATATTTTCAGTTTTCGCTTTATAGCTTTACAAAAGTAATCGTTTTTTGCTACTTCATCTACTAATAGTCCTAATGGTGTCCACCTAGTAACATTTTTTCTTATAAGTTATTCATAATTTCCCTTCAATGTGATAATAATTTTTAGATCTCTTTAGTTTCCATGTTTCATTTACATTTATTAAAAATCTGATGTGAGACAACACACGACTTTCTCTTACACATTTTAAATTCAATTTCAATTTGTCGACGTTAGTGACTTGCCTATACACCGAAATTGTAAATTCTAAAATTAATTTAAAAGCATAAATAGATCATCCATTTATAATTTCCTTTATACATGTACTAAGAGCTTTATAGTTAAATTTTGAGCTTATTTAAAGCAAAAATAATTTATAGATTTAAATAAAAGTAATTATGTATGTAAACAATGCACAAAATTTATTAAAATATTAATTTATTTTTATTTTGAGGACGATAATTGGAACGGTCACCCATCCAAGTTACTCGCCAGACAAAACCTTGCTTAACTCTGGAGATTTTTCT
>JAHWXV010650567.1:0-16626 GCA_024586415.1 Phrixothrix hirtus
AGTATTCAACTTGCAATAATCTGGCCAGAATAAAATACTTGAAATAACCGAAGTAATTAAAGAATGACATTTATACAGTGTGCTGTATAAGATTTGAGTTACAACTTAATGTGTGAATGCAACCACCCCTTTTGTTTAAATCCAAACCTCTCCTTTTTATTAACAACCTTTGTATATATCCCCGTTCCGTTGTAATTAGATAATTTGGTTTATTTTAGCTAAACCGATTATAAGGATATATTCCGAACCTTTCGAACTTAATATTGATAACGCATTTCATCCCAGTTGGTTCTGCTTCTGGACCCCTTTCTCCTTCTGCAGCTTACCCAGGCATTTGTAATCCCCGTAAGTTTGTGGTCGTTACATTTAACACAACGGGCTGAGCTTATTAGACGTTATAACGTTTGCCGTTTGATTTTTTACGGTGTGAATGATGTGTGATTTGCTGTGTTAATCGAATTATAATTTTGAATTTTAGCAACAGTATTCGTAGTAAATACATGCATAAATGATAAAAATGTTACAAAACACCTATTATAAAATCCTTTATTAGTATGTGTGGAGTTCTAACCAGCTAGCGGGTTCTTAAAAATATTTTGAAATATTAATAAAAAAGTAGTGTGTCAAAATAATCTAAATGTTCCTAAATAGTATTTACCAATTACTCATTTTCTCTTCGTAAATGTGTAGAAAAGTTTAAAAAGTGTGATAGGACGCGGTAACCAGAAGATGGTATTTGTTAAGACATGGGAATTTATTCTAAGGCATTGTTATTCTCGCAGTGTGTTAATAACTTTGTAAAATAACTACAGCTAAAATTTAATTCAGCAAAGGGAAGGTTCGCAATTTTGAAACATTTTTGTTCAATAGAGAATCAAATTCGTTATAAAGTGCTTCGTGTTACAGCTAATTCCCTTTAATATTTTTTTTACTTTCTTTTATCTATACGAAATATAGTATAAAGTCGTGTTTTCAGTCTAATTTTTAGCTGAAATACACGTTTTAGGCCCCCCGAGTCCGTAAAACATGTTTTTAGAAATTGGTCTGTGTGTATGTGAGTGTGTGCGTGTGTGTGGTGTGTGTGTGCGCGTGTATGTGCGAGCGCGTGTGTGTATGTGTGTGTGTGTGCGCGTGCGCGCATTTGTGTGTGTACGCATGTGGTCAATATATCTCCAAAATCAAACATGCTAGAAAAGCAAAATTTTATATATAAGTTTATTACCATCTTAGCACATCCTAGTAAAAATTTCGTTAAAATCTAATGACCGGAAGTGCCATTTTATTCTTGTGATTTTTAGGTTCTTTGCAATTTTCTCGAAAACGGCTGTAAGCATTTTTTTTAAACTCACCGCGTTTCTTGCGCCTATAATGCTATATTACACGAACTAATTAGTTTCTCTGAGAAAATTCGTTGAAGTGAGCTATTGAGAAAAATCTCCAGAGTTAAGGCAGGCTTTATCTGTCCAGTAACTTGAATGGGTGACCGTTCCAATTATCGTCCCCAAAATAAAAATAAATATAATTTTAATGATTTGTGTGGATTATTTACATACTTAATTACTTTTTTATTAAATCTAAATTATTTTTGTTCTAAATGAGCTTAAAATTTAATTATAAAACTCTTAGTACATGTATAAAGGAAATTACAAATGGATAAATTATTTATGTTTTTCAATTAATTTTAGAGTTTACAATTTAGGTGCATACGAAAGTTACTATAAATTCCAATTAAATTTAAGATGGGTAAGACAAAGTCGTGTGTTGTCTAACACCAAATTTTTTTATTCGCTGTCAAACGTAGGGATTAACCTTTAAAAATTCCAAAGAAGTAAATAACTTGAAACAATAATGTTTATATTACAAATGTTTAATTTAATATTCATTCAAATACGTTAAATAATTATTAAGTTTTAAATTAAGCGATCAACACTTTGAATCAACACATTTGAGACATAGTTAATTAACAAACACTGTAGCAAACATGAAAAGTCTACACTTTGGTAAACTTTAGATTAAGAAAAGCAAATAAGCGAAGCGATTATCAACTAGTGTTAGGTCTAGATCACTTTTTATAAACAATGTCGCCATCAAATGTGGTTTGTTCTTCAAGATCTTTCAGCTTTAAAACATAAGAAATTCTAACATACTTTTCTAAAACATCAGTTAAAATATGCGGAAATTTCAGCATAGTGTGATTAAAATATGTATTAAGATGTTTTGCAGTTTTGTTATAAGCAATGTGTGGTTACATACTTGTGAGACAAGCTGTGTATAAAGAAGTAGTTCAATTACGTCGAACATCTCTGATAGAGCTTTTTTTGTGAACAGAATAAATTTAAATTATTAATCGTCTACTGCATGCGATTGTATAGTTTCAATCAACATCCTAAATAAATGGTTATTGCCGATAACCACGAAAAAACATCTCGTGCGTTTAATTTGAGCAAGATATCAAATTTGAAAAGAATTTAAGATACTAGAATACAGTATTAGTTACAATTTATTAATTACAACAAATATTCCTTTATTTAAATATACTAACAAAATCGAGTTTCTGTAAGGATCTAACTTTCTGTTTAGTTAGCGTTAAGAGCTTTAATTTCTATTTACTTAATACTTTTCTTATTACCCACCGAATTCCCTTTAAAATGAACAAATATAAATTAAACCATTTTTAATGTACACTATAAACTCTGTATCATTTCAATGTTTTTAAATATTTGTATAAAAGAACTTTATAGAATGGCTTTAAATAAGCAATTTATTATTAAAATCGTTTTTGACATATGTCTGGGCGTAATATTTTAAATTATTAAAACTAAGAATAATTTGACACTAAATGTGAAGCTCAGCTTTAACATAAACAAGAAATTGTTAGCAGAGTTAATTTAGATCATCTTACTTGAATGCTTCTATAAAAGATATGAATCAAAGGAATATTTTAATTATAAAACAAGCTGAGAATCAGAAATCGTCTCCTTTTTCAAATAAAATTCTCCTAAATATATCATTCTTACTTTCTCTTAACTATATGAAATACAGTATAGAGAAAGTCATGTTTTTGGTCAAAATTTTTGATGTCCAATTTCTAGCGGAAATACACATTTTCAAATCCCCTAAATCCGAAAAACATGTTTTTAGAAATTAGCCTGTGTACGCATGTCGTCAATGTAGCTCGAAAACTAAACGTCGTAGAAAAATGAAACTTGATATTTGAGTTTACAACCTTCCTGACACGTCTTTTTGTTAAAATCGAATGAGAGAAAGTGAAACTTTATACTTGCGATTTTTGGGATATTTGCTATTTTCTCGCAAACGGCTTTAACGATTTTTTTAAAACTTACTATATTTCTTACCGCCTATAATGCTCTTATACCTGAACTAATTGGTTTCTCTGAGAAAATTCATTAAAGTGAGTTATTAAGGAAAATCTCCAGGTGATCGTTACAATTATCGTTCCCAAAATAAACGTAAATAATAATCGTCGTTTGTAGACACTATTTGCATATCTACACGTAAAAGAATGTTTTGTGTTGTCTCACGCCAGATTTTTACATCTTATTACTAGTTAAGTTTAAAGTTGGTTTAAATGAATCGATTGCTTGATACTGAATTATTTGAACTTGGTTTACAGTGTTAAATATTTTGATCGTAGTTTATTATGGTTACATAAAAAGGCAGATTATAGTCGCATGTACACAATAATAAGATTAACAAAAATTAATGTTTGATTATAGCACAAGTATGTTGCGATCTGTTGAACAAGCCCAACAAGTATGTACGTCGTTGAATTTTTACTTACTTACTGTATTATATTTATTTTAATTTAATTCGCGAACTTAAATTGCCTTTTAAAATTACTCAAATCCTTAGCAATTTTTCTTTAAAATTTTATACTATTATTTGCGGAATTATAAGTACCTAGCTTTGATTTCACATGTGAAATATGAATTTATGTATTATATCTCCTATTGAGATATCAAATTCAGTTTATGGAGAATTAATGATGGTGTATTATGCGCTTCCCATTCCTTTTAGTGTACAAGGGGACCTTTTTATGAAAAATATAATTATTCTATCCATTTAGAAAGTAATTTCTTTAAGTAAAATGTATTATTTCACTTTAATTGACTTTGTTCTTGCTATTTGAATTCGCCTTCCCGTGATCGGCTAGTAAGTTCTTTTTTCTTAGTCTTTAGTTACATAGGAAATACCGATAACAACCTCTCACGATATTTACTTGATGATGAAAATAAGTATCCTTCACGAATGATGCTTGTAATATTAATCGAACTATGTCTTTTCCTAAAAGTTTAATGGAGCATCAGAAATGGTAAAGACCTTTCTTGGGTGCTGCAGAAAAGTTTGTATATTTGTTTGATGTTCTTCACGCCTAATGAGTTAAGCCTTCTTATGGAATTAGATCAAGAACAGGTAATCGTGTTGAAAGATTCATTAATAATCCATTGGTGGTTTGGAATTGGTTTCATATTTAAATTCAAGTAAGTACCTCACATGTTTAATGTTTTGGATAATTTTAAGAGAAATCTTTATGTGTTCTAAAAATTACGCAGTTCTACGCAGTTTATAGACGAAGTTTATATAAACCTTTAGTTTGAAGTGCCTCCTTTAAAAGCTTCAGCAAACAAAAATGTATCACAAAGCGGCCTTGTCTGTTCCTTATGATTTTTCATAAAGTGTCACTATTGTTGGAATATTCGTTCTACGATTACCCAGTCATGCATTTAGCATTGCGAAAGGCTGATAAAAATACTGTAAGGGCTATAAGAACTTAACAACAAAAGTACCCGACTCATCGTGTTCTGTACGCTACAACATTTCTTGCTGTAGATTCTAGATTACGTAAAAACATTAATAAAAAAAACGGTAAAGCCAGTGACCGTAAATTAAGATATTCCTGTTCCAAGAAACCTCGAACGAGAAGAGAAAATTTTAAACAGCACAGACGACGTTCCCATTGCTGGCATTCGCAAACTTTTCAGATAATTTAATGCTACAAGATCTATTATGTTCAGATGTTCAGCACTGTTCTTCAGTAGTTGTTACCTTACACCATACATTATGCAAGGATTACAGCTCCAAGAATTCAGTTTTCTGATGGTAGTTGAGAAAATTAGAAATGGATGAAGCTGCATTCATGAGAGATTGGATTTTTAATCTTCACAACTTTTGCATTTGGTCTGATGGAAACCTGGATGCACCTACACGAAAACAGCATCAGCATAAACTTTCTGTGAAGATCTGGCACGGGACAATTGGTAACAAATTGCTACGACGAACTTTCACGGAAGTCTTTCCCAGATTTGCTAAGCAATCTTGCATTGCATCTACATGTCTATTCGTAGTATGTGCACAGCAGAGCTCCTCACCTTTTGTTCTTGAGGTATGAGACTACCTCAGTTAAAATGGTAAATTTGTATGGAAACATACAAGGTATGGCATCGCTTATATTATTGGCTTATAATTCATCACGTGTAAGTAGTGTTATTTTAAATTTAAAACGATCTAAGCAACAATTTTGGATATATTTCTATTTCACTTTATAGCTTCATAGTTACAGATTAAATGGAAGTGATAGCTTTGTTTTTCAAAATAATGAATTTATTTAAAGTTTTTAAAGATTCATAGTTAACTATTATTCGATACATTAAGGCTTAAAACGTCTGCATTTATGGAATTACCATTTTTAGAGTAACTTAATTTATATTTAAAATCTTTTTTATGGTTTCAATCTAGAACAAATCCTCTGAATTAATTTTTCTGATTTTTAAATATAAAACAAAAATATGGTGGTAATTATGGAATTGAAAGTAAATAATTGCTTTAGGTTTGAAGGACTAAATTTGAAAAATATGTTGTTTTGGTACTTCACGATCAAAAAACCCAATAATAGAAGTCAATGTCCTTCAAAGGTTCATTTAGTCTTGCATATAAGTTGATAGTTTATTTTAAAATTTGACGTTTCGGCATTTAATAATATGCCATATTCATAAATATATCTAAATAATGAGTATAGAAATACATGTTGTACAATCCAAATGTTTTTTTTAATTATAATGAATTTTTTTAATTATAATGAATTATATGAACTGAAAAGTTTAATAAAATGTTAGAGATAATTTGTTAAAAATACAATATAGTTTACTTACTTCAATTGAAGGAAAATAGTATATAAATCCAAAAGTATTCGTCATAGTATTAAAAATAAAAATTTTTTTTAATAAAATTTCGAAAAATAAGGTTAAGCCAAGTCCGCCTACATTTTAACCCATTTAAATTTGTTATATTAATTTCTTACGCTTATGTACCATAGAATAGAATCATTATTAACATTATTAACATTATCCACATTATGATAATATAATAAATAATACAACATTAATAGATACTGTATATTAAATCTAGTAATAATGTATAAAATTGTGATACTTCTTTGGTGGAAAACAATACTACCAATTCAAACTGTGACAACTTCATAGTAATCATAATACTTTATTGAATGGTTCTTTATACGATTAACTCTTTTTAAAAATTTGGCGAATAACTTAATTAAATGGTAGACTAAATTATTATTTGCAATAACCTCTGCTAAATCTTTAATTTTTGCAGTTCATTATTAATTCATATAACAATCATGGTACGTAAGCGTAAGAAATTAATATAGTAAATGTAAATTGGTTAAAATGGAGACGGACTTGGGTTAACGTTATTTTTCGGAATTTTATTATTGAATTTAATTAAAATAATTTTTTACTTTTTAATACTATGACGAATACTTTTGGGTTCCTATATTATTTTGCTTGAATTGAAGAAAATAAACTATATTGTATTTTTAACAAATTATCTTTAACGTTTTATTAAACTTCTCAGTTCATATAATTCATTATAATTAAAAAAATTCATTATAATTAAAAAAAAAAACATTTGGATTGTACAACATGTATTTCTATACTCATTATTTAGATATATTTATGAATATGGCATATTATTAAATACCCAAATGCCAAATTTTAAAATAAACTATCAACTTATATGCAAAAATAAATGAACCTTTGAAGGACATTGACCTTTATTATTGGGTTTTTTGATCCTGAAGTACCAGAACAACATATTTTCAAATGTAATTATGGAAAGTCAACTACATATTAGAAATAAAATTTAGGCAGTGTAACAAGCTGATACAGTACATTTCTCTTGTACGTGCTTTCTTTAAAGGAAATAATTACGTTTTGGATGCGAAAGCCGCTTATTTAAAGGATTGTTTGTAAAATCAAAATTTATGATGTTATCTCCACACTACTTAAATAAATTTCACGTATTATTAAAACATAAATAAGTTAGTTTATAATTCAATTTATATGTATTCAATATGAAATATTTCAATAAAACCATTTGTCAGGAAATTGAAAACAATTATTTTTTAAAAGCTATTTTTCGTTTTCTATTGCAATTAAATTTAATCTAGCAATTCATTCAATTTGCTCCAAAATAGCAGATATCGTAAATGGTTAATACCATTTTAACATTTTATTAACAGTGAACCGTTTAAATTCGCAATAGAAATAAAATAGGTAAGTTAACATATCTTCAGAAATTAATCGGGTTTAGTTATCGCGACGTGAGAGCGATAAGGCTCTAAGTGCCATTTTGTCAAATTTTGAGTTTTTGCACGTAATGATAATGGGCTGTGGTAATCGACAAGTAGAACTTGCAATTAGGTTCAAAATAAAAATAGCGTTGTTGTTGTAGACAATTCAAGAAAGTCCTATTTTTATTTTGATTGAATTGGGTTAGAACTTGGTTAGAACCATAAGGTCCTTAATAATTTGTTTTAAAAAAATTTATTTAAAATAATAAAAATAATGGAATTAGGAAAATTTATCTTGCCTAAAGATATTGTTGTAATTGTCAATAGAATTCAGCTAGAGAGTGATATACCCTGCAGAAAATATTAAAAATTGCGTCATAATTATAACCGAATTGTCTATTATAAATTATATCGTTTAATTCTGGACTAATTAATTCCATAAAGAAGTTGAGTGTTCCTTTTATAAACCCTACCAATGGTAGCTTTTACTAATTCTTACTACAATTCACAGAAAAACTGCAACATTTGTCCCATAAAGTTCTGATGTAGTCCAAAATAAAAAAACAACCGCAAAAGTGGAAAAAGTTTGCAAAAGAAATATTACCAGGAAGGAAAAAGTTGTATTAATATCACAGGAGTTTTATTGCCAAAAACAAAGGTCAAAGCCACATAAATCTGCAATGCAAGATGTAGATTTAAATGCCATGACAAACTTGACTTCAAATTTATTGATTTCATTAGATCATCTTGCTAATGTCTGGAGCAAAATGAAAAATACCATTTCTTAATGCAACACATGCATCGAAAATTAGTTGAAAAAAATGAAAACGCCGACAGCAATCGCAGAACTTTTTCTTTTGAATACTATTTTGGAATGATATTGGTGTTTCACAAAGGAATCAAAGAGGGAGGCAAACTAAGAAAAATATAACACAAGAAACTATGATCATTATTAGAAAACAAATATCTTCATTTCCTAAACTATAAGCACATTATTTCAGCGCTAAAACGACAAGTGATTTAAATGTGAAAAAAGTTGTAAACTGTACATAGAATATTACCAGAAATAGAAAAAAGGCTACAAAAATTATTGTATAGACAATTATTTAACTACGAATTTAACTTAGACTTTTTAGTACGAAAATATGTTAAGTGTCATACTTGCAAAGAGTACAGACAAGCAGCTAAAGTAGGTAGGATACCAGACTTACTAGAAAGTTTTCATCAAGACCATCGATCTAAGATTATGTCAGTGCCCCTAGAAAAAGAAAGAGATAAACAACTTACAAATGGTACTAGGGGTTTAATTTGTTTTTATTTGGAAAATATAAGTAATTTACCTAAATTTAAAGTGCCTGTTTTATTTTAGAAGCAGAATCGATATGTCTATTTGACGGCTTATTGTTCAGGACAAGTATATTGTACAATTTAGCATGAAATAGTACCTTGGCATGCAGTCAACGACTTATCTAGTACTATTATTCAGGTTTTAGGAAAAATGTTAATTCAGAATCCAAACATAGACCCTATAATTATTTCGAGCGACAGTTTTATAGCTCAAAATCGAAATTGTCTCAATTCAATTGTAATAATAGATTTTTTTAAATAAACCAGCAATGTAAAACGTGTGACAATGAAGTATTCGATTCCTAGACACTCCTGTGTCTAAGAAGACGATAATGTTCATTCAAGTATAAAGCGCTTTATAAAACACTGTGACGTTTGGTCACCGAAATCGTTTATACCTTACCTTGAAAAGTTGAAAGAAGATAATCTAACAACTATAATGATATAGAAATACAACATCAAAACTTCGAAACATAAAAATTAGCATAATGTTGTCTTTAACAAGGTTCCCTACACAAAATGTGTTTCAATACAGCTCTTCGAAACAGATCAATTTCGCGTTTAGTGCAATAGACCACAATTCAAGTGAATTTACAACAGTCGATGTAAGGCAATCAAACATACGAGAAAAAAGGCAAAGAACTAATATAAATCTAGATATTTCCACTAAACACCAATCAACAGCTAAAGGAATTAACGATACAAAATTCCCCTTCCGCTGGATGCCCAAAGAAGATAAAGGTTATATGATTATTCTAATGGAGAAATATAACACCTAATCTAAGTGTTGAAATAGAATGAATGTATTTTTAAGTTGTCTTGAATTTTGTTTTCTGCACTGCTTTTGCTAAAGCTAATATACATATTGTTGACTTAAAACCATATGGAATTTTTAATATTGCAAATATTTAGAACCAGAAGGTTCCTACATGTGTAGCAGTAAAACTTATTTTATACTTTCAGTTTATTTTTTTTTATATGATTATTAGTTGCAAGTAATTAAATCTAATAGTACGAGATAGCTCTATGTTTTTGGTATAATTACTATATTAATCTGCTTTACCTATTTTTTTTTTATTAACCGTCAAACATAATTTTAGCCAACTGTGAAATTATAAAAAGGTGAGTTAGAACCTTATTGTTCACACGTTGCGTATATTACATAATATGCACTAAGGGAGTAATATAGATGGTAACGCCCGGGGAGCGACGGAATTCATGGAATGGATGTTGCTCAATGGACGTTACCATTTAGTTACTTCAGTTGTATATACAATATTTAATTTCAGATCGTTATTATTTACTTATACTAGGAGGTTACAATGGCATACGAGGGAATTATAAATGCATAACTCCTTCAGTTACGCATCCATAACTCCCTCATATGTCAAGTATAATTCTATACTTAATAGTAAGAAACCAAAATTCACTTGTTTCCTTCTTCGGTTTCTGAAAATAGATCAGCTATATCAATGGCTACCCTTTGAAAAGGACTATTAACATTATGTTGTCTCATCGGTGCTTCTCGTCTTCCGATTGAACCGTTCCCAGGCGCGCATATTACACATTTTCGGCATCACTCCTTAATATGATACTTGAGTTTATCCAATAAAATCATTCACGGACCTTTTCTAAAGTTTTCTTTATTCCCATATGCCCTCCAGATAGAGCGTCATGCAATTATCTCAAAACTTCCGCTGATCTGTTTTTTGGAACCGCCAACTGCATTCGTCTTCCACCTCTTTCATCATTTTCCAGGGGTCATTCCAAAAGGCCGTCTTGATCTGCAAGGAATCCCATTGGGACCAATACGCTTTAACAACGGGATTAAATGAGGCCAGGTTGGAAGGCCTGGTCTTTGGCCTTCATTCTTCCATTTTAATAATAACTTCAAGTCTGGGTCGTTTTCTTGACCTCGTTTGTCATTTTCTAGTTTCCAGTAATCGTTGATTAGAATAGTACGGTTGACAAGCGGTTCTTGAACTTTTGACTTCAAACAGAGCAGTAATTTCGGTATCTTTCGGCACGGTGTTCCTGACGGTTTGTGTTATCGGCAGTACTGTTTCTTGATTCTGTACAATTTATTTGCACATGTGCCTGTTTTTATCATTTAAATTTTTGACCAGTATGGCCCTTCGATGCTTATTTGGCCGCTTCAAATTCCAGTGCACGAGACAATGCACTAGGAAATTCACATGCACGAGTTATTCTGCGTACTTATTTTGTATCACAATCCTAGAAACCATACACAAATGTTTGTACCCCAATTTGTTCAAAAAAACTTTTTGGAACCGTTATGTGTGCTAATCTTACTAGGTTCACAATTTACGTTTCGAATTCCTAATGATCCTCTCCAACCTGCTGTGCATGATTCCTTAACTGAACAAAGTAGACTTGTTGCAGATGTTTATCTCGATATCGCATTTGCAATCGTGAGACAACATAGTCAAAATTATTCTATAAATCGTTCCGTATTATTTGTAGAATGTGTAAAATATCCCCACCTAGGGACACTATTAAGACAGTTGCGTTTTCGTCAATAGTTCTTCCATTCGAAGTTGCGACTCTTACCAACTGTTTATGATAATTGGTCCAAGATATCTTGACATTATACGTGTATGCTTTAGCGTGTCTTCTAATGCTTGGGATGGCATTTCCAACAACAGGCATGTGATGAGCTTACTGTACCCTCGCTTTGGTTGATTGTCCATGAGGAACTAGTGCCGAATTCATCTTAGTCATGATGACTTCTTTATGTATAGTGAGGAGGATTAACTTTTGATGCAGTCATCAAATCTCGTGGGTAACGCCTTCTATTTTTTGTTAGGACCTGTTTTAGATTAATTTGGTTTAATTTAAATTCTTCTTTTAATACATTTTGACTTGAATTAATTTCATGCTGCAGTTTACTTTGATTTGTATTAATTGCTATCAGTTAATTCTGTAATTTAGCTTTACTCGTTTTAAGTTCTTCTTGCAATTTGCTTTAGCTTGAATTTATGGATACCATTTCGTCCTTTAATTTATTAGTAATTTCTCCCTGCAGTTTACTTTGTTTGGATTCCATTTTTCCTTATAATTTAGTTTGACTAGATTCCACTTTTTCTTGATTAGAATCCATTTTTCTTGTAATTTGGTTTGATTGGATTTGATTTCGTCTTGTATCTTTGCAACATTTCCATCAACAACTCCATATTTTTTTCATCGCTTTTTACCACTGGCATATAGAAAACAATGAACACTAGCTTTTGATAATAATAGACTGCGAGTTCACACTTTTAAAAACCAATCCGGCACCTGACATCAATATAACCAAACTAGTGAATTGTTTAAAGATCTTTATCTATATTCACTAATATTAGGATTATTTATCTACAGTTATTTATCTAAATATTTATTACATAGTACAATAACAGCAAACGTTTATATATCTATTTATGTACAATAGTAACTAACAGGACAAGGTTGTAAATAGAAACTAAATAATAAGCGAATTTAATCTGTTATTTATACAGAAAGAATAAGTCTAGAAAATCCTATATTAGCAAGCAAAAAATCAGTCATGTTAATGTATTATTTTGTAATCCTATGACTCATTGCTAACCGTCAATTTATTAAGATCCATTTTGGTTATAGTAATGATTCATTCGTACCTACATCATTAATTTCAGTTCTAAGAAAGATTCTACAGTATTCCATGAATAGTTCGAGAATGTCCAATCATATTATTGTTGTTTCTAATTGTGTTACGATATATTGCGTATCCAAGGTATTATAAATTTATTTGTTTGTTTTTGTGACTGAGAGTTCGGCATGCGGAATTTCCCTTGGCCCTCTTGCAATAGAACTGTTAGGTACTCATTTCGCCATGCCTACTAGAATTTTGCCGAATCTGGAGGAGTTCCACTGCCAGTAGGAATTTTTACCGTGACAAACATCACATTGACACGGGACCTACGATTTTACTTCCTTATCCGAGAAGAAGGCATGTTTCTAAATTTTTCTCCGCTGAAAAATTTACCGACCTCGATCGGGTTTGAACCCGCGTCTCTTGGGTGTAGAAGCAAACATGCTAACCACCACACCAGTGGGAGTCGAAAAATAAATAATAGCGAAGTAACAAATAAATAATTGTAATTTATACATTATAAAAAATAATACTTTACTTAGACGGCAAAGGATTTCCAGCTACAAGCAAATTTCAGAAATATTACTTGATAGTTGACATTATCCTGTAGCAGGTTGCATGCGCTTATATTTTCATTTTGTTACATCTGTGAGCTTGAAATTACATTTTAATGCGTGATTTACTAAAAAACCAACGTAAAAGTTAAATTTTCAAAATTTACGTAAACTTATATTAAATGTGATTACCTTTTTCTCTATTAATCAAACATTCGTTGATGTTTTAAAATTCGATTACTATAATCAATGTCTCTGTAATCTGATAATAGTATACAGTGTGTCTCCGAATAGACTCAACAATAAGGAAAGAATTTTTGTTTGTAACCTATCGAAAAAATGTCATTCTTTATAAAATGTTTTGCTTGTCTCAAACCCAGAAATTTTGATAAAAGAAATGAAGTATTCTTTTTAGTAGCTGACAAAAGGAGAAAAACATTTTATTTTAATCAACGTGGAATCGTAAAACCCTACACACATTTCAGCTCTATATATAAATTCCTTATAAAGCTAGCAAATCATATCTTTAGTGACAGAATTTACTGTTAAAGTAATTTTTAGTTATAAAATTTTGATAGCGTTATCTAAATTATTATTACAAGCGGATTAACATGTCATCATAAGAAGCAATCCAATGGGCTTAAATCGAGCGAACGAGACGGCCAATTAACGGGTCTGTAACGATCTATCTGTTAGTTTCAAAAATGTTCTTGCAAATAATTTCTTAGGTATGTAGCGCAGGTTTATGAAAAAATGCACTTTCAAAGTTAGCTCCATCTATTATTGCGGGCAACAAAAAATTTTTTAAACAATTCTAAATACGTACGTTGATTTACATTTTCATTAAAAAAATACAGACATAAATTTCCATACATAACACCATACCACAAATTAACCTTTTTGTAGTACTGGCTTTTAGTCGTAATTTTTAAATTTGGATTTTCTACTGACCAAAATCTACAGTATTATGTTGAACTTTCTCATTGATTGTAAATTTCCAGTCATCAGAAAAATGTTTGTGAAAAATTTTGATTTACGGACTAATATTCTTCAACTCATAAGTAACAGTCTAAACGCAGAGAATCATTACCATTTCCTAAGTCATGTACAAAAATCGGTTTAAACGATTTTATTTTGTTTTCTTTAAAAATTCTTTGCTAACGGTTACTTGAGTAGACCTATTTCGTAAGTTTTTGCAAAATCTAGAGCCAGAGCTCCAGTAGCATCTTCTACAATATATTTAATTTTTTTTTCTTGATGTCAATTATGCTATCTGCTCTAAAATTTTTGTACCAAATTTCATAAAACATCAACGTTCATGTTAATATTAGAGAAGTTCTGATGAAATTTATGAATTGTAAATTGCAAATAAGGAAATGCACCAGTTCCATAACACTTTGTCTAAAATTAGAATTACTGTTAAATAAGTATCAGTGCAGTTTGGCATATAAGTAACGACAGCGAAAAATAACACGTAACTTGATTTACTAGAAGCTACGAAACAAAATCAGGTTTTCATGGAAAATAACATGATGATTTGATTTAGTCAAAAATATGGAAGATGGAAAATTTTTTGGTTAAATTTTTGTGTTATTTTGATTTTCTCAACTGCCGAAAAAAATATTCTAATTTTTTTTATCAAAATTGGTGGTTTTGAGACAAATAAAAATTTATAAAGAATGAAATTCTTTTGTTACAAATAAATCTTTCCCCTACTGTTAAGTCTATTCGGAGACTAAAGTGCCTCTTTTAATCCCGATATTCCAGTGCTGAAGTATATACATTATTTTTTGCACTTTCGAATACATTGAAATCAAAGGGATCGAAGAATGTAAAATTGCATGAGTTGGACATTGACAAATCATTCGAGTTACCAACGTAAGCTTCGCGGGTTCGCTATTTAAATTTTATTTACGAAGCACTATAGTAACGCTATCAGCAATATGTAATTTTAATTCGTTAATTTGTTTGTTGCCATGGAATTATCTTTTGTTTATGCACGATTAAATTTACTTTTTCCACTTTTGGGACTAAAACGTCAAATTTAGTCACTTGTTTCCATAACTTGGTATGTAATATACTATTATCTCCCTAGGGACTAAAGTAAAAATTTAATTCCTTGAGATTAAAAGTGTCGCTTTATTCATGGAAATAAATGACTAAATATAGTGTTTTATTCCAGAAAGTGGGAAACCATTTCTACTGTCTGGTTCTATAATACCACAACTAAAAGTATTTTCAACTTAAATAAATTAGTAACACAGCGATTCTTAAATCGCGTTTTTATTTCTGTTTTTAAAAAATGCTTTTGGATTTTAAGAATAGCCTTGGACGTGTATAAACCACCATTTTACTTTTAGAATGTATTTCAGGAAACCCTGTATATATTTTCACCTATTAAAATTATTCTAAAACCCGAATCACACTATTAATCATGAAAATACGCATTTGTTTTAGTAATTTTCAATTTCATAGTTAAATTTTGGTATTTATTGAAATTACTTAAACCTAATACCTTTAAATAATATTCTTTAAGTTTATTTAATTACATGCTTACATCTAACATTAGTTGCAATTACAAAGGACAAATTTTTCTTTTTCAAAATTGTTTAGTGTTGCTGTTTCAGGCAATATAATTATGTTCCGTAGGATATAAATTAGTAATTACAATTTGATGCAAGGTTTTCCTAAATTAGTACGAAGGCCGTGCTGTAATTATCGGGATACTCAGTAACTAGTAGCTTGTTAATCTTTTATTTTAATTTTTCGAAGTAACCCCCTTAGCTTCTATATATTTGTTCATGCATCTTTGTCTGAGGAAAGCCGACGTCCACGCAACTGCTTCTAAATATGCGAAAAATAGGAAAACATAGCAGGGGACCAGCTCTAGTGAGTAGGGGGGTGTGGCAAAATTTTAACTTTTGAGGAGGCAAAAAGCTCAGCTGTTCTTGCCGCAGTGAGGGATGGCACGTTCCCGTGATGTCATAAAAATCACACAATTTGTGTTTGGTCGTTTAAGAAGATCAACGTAATCGCGTAATAATGTTTGTGTTGATGCCGATATTATTAGTCGATTTTATTATGCTAAATTGTTTACAGTAGTGATCCCAAGAAACATTTTTGGTTTTATACAAGCGATTAAAGTAGCTATAAAGCAAATTATAAATTTCTATAATAAATGTAGCAATCTGCAAATGCAGCTACTATACTGTCTTAAAACAACTATAAAACACAAAAGACCCACCCTTGAAATTGCTTTTACAGCCTTTTTTGAAGCTATCTTATAAATCTAAAATGTTATGAGAAAGAGTTTTCTAGCTGTTTTAAACATAGTAATAAAATATTTCTTAAAACCTTTTTAAAATCATACTCCTATTTTGGCAGTCAATTAGCTGAAAAAATGTTATTACATCATTTTTGTATCAGAAAGGCTTTAAAATAGTTCTTATTAGAACTTAATCGTTTTATCATGGAAAATATGAAACATT
>JAHWXV010650573.1:0-11840 GCA_024586415.1 Phrixothrix hirtus
TGTACATGTATAAAGGAAATTATGAATGGATGAATTATTTATGCTTTTAAATTAATTTTAGAGTTTACAATTTCGGTGTATAGGAAAGTCACTTATGTCAGTAAATTCAAATTAAATTTAAAATGTGTAAGAGAAAGTCGTGTGTTGTCTCACATCAGATTTTGTGTAATTATATTCAATTTACGAATGTTTCAGGTTACAAACCTTTCTTCAGCGTAGATTGATTGA
Organism: Phrixothrix hirtus; assembly: GCA_024586415.1. Lineage (NCBI taxonomy): Eukaryota > Metazoa > Arthropoda > Insecta > Coleoptera > Phengodidae > Phrixothrix > Phrixothrix hirtus. Next base: position 229 of record JAHWXV010650573.1, read on the forward strand.
AAAATAGATTGTATATTAAAACATTATACGATACATATGTCATCATGACTATATGTGTATATGTATATGCAAATACACATAAATACACTAAACAATAGTATTTAAAATATAAATTATAATACTAGATTAATAAATATAAGATCATTAAACAATTAGAACAATAATATAAAATAAACTATGTAAATAAGTAACTTAGATTTACAAAAACTTTCAGTTGTGTAATGTATATTATCCTCTAAATGCGGTTATAATCATTTTTAAATTTATATCTATTTTGAATTGTCTTAATATTATACGAAAGTTTATTAAAACATTTAGTTGAAAAGTATGAAAATGATTTTTCAAATTTTCTTGATTTAACAAAGTTTGGATTAATATTAACATCATGAGTATTATAATTATGATTATTTTTATTAAGGTTAAAGCTATTATAATTATTAAAAACATAAAAAACACACTCAAAAATATATAAATTTATGGTTGTCATAATACCTAAACTTCTTAAGACTTCTCTACAAGATTCACGTGAATGTAAATCAGCGATAACCCTAATAGCCCTTTTTGGAATTTTAAATATACTTATTAGTTGTGATGATATTCCTCATAAAATTCCATATCGTAGATGAGATTCAAAATATGCATGGTACACTTTTAATAAGTTGCTAAGGTTACTAATTAATTTAATATGTCTGAGTGCATATGTTGCTTTACAAAGTTTTGATTTTAGAAATATAATATGATTTTGCCAGAAGTCTGATTGTATCATAATTCTCAAAATTTTAACATAACTTACTACATTTAATTTAAAATTATCATGATCATTGTTAATATTGCGATTTATTGAATTTATAACATTCAAAAATAATAAAACACTAGCTTTTTCTACATTACTTATTAGTTTAATAATATTATACCAATTTTTATCTATATTAAGTACATTTTGAATATATTTTATTTGTGCTGTAAAAATACAAGTATTATCAGCGTAAATTGCAATGGGATGATGAATATAAGAAGGCAAATCATTAATGTAAATAATAAATAGTAAAGGGCCCAGTATGGAGCCTTGTGGAATACCACAGATAATTTCAACAATGTCTGATTTAATGGTTATAGAATTATTCAAATGGTTATTATAATTTATTTCAACCGTTTGTTGGCGATTAGTTAAATACGATTGCATTAGACAGAGAGTTTGCCCATAATTTTCTAATTTAATTAAAGGTAATTTATGATTACCCAGATCAAAAGCCTTGGTGAGATCACAACTAATACATGATGATAATTTATTATTATTTATACCTTCAAAAATAGGTAAAGCTGTGAAAGTTGATTTATGTTCACGAAATCCACGTCGAGCAATACAAAATAATTCATTTGTATTAAAAAATTCATAAATTCGTATTTAAAATAAGGCCTGTACAAGTTTATAGATTACGTTGAAATATCAAGAAAGAATAAAAAGTTTTATCCAGTAATTGAGCTGTTATTTATTTCATAATTACTTCATAAAAAATTAGTGTTTACGCTTTTTTGATATTTCAACTTAATCCATAAATTTTCAAATTTCCTATTTTAAATACGTCGAAGAAGGGTTAACAACCTGCAACATTTGTAAGTTTAGTAGCATCTACAAATAACACTATAAACAAACAATTAAAAACTTGAAATATCTATTCGAATTTTGAATTTTTATAAAAACTTATGTTGATTACATATTAATTAAACCTTTAATAGCCGTAATTGACATAAACAGATATTTGAATATTTTAAAATAAAATTCAGAAAAATATTCCGTCAGAACAGGATTCATAAAAATGCATAACTCCATAAATTTCAAAAGGATTTAGCAAACTAAAATACAGACATGAAAACCATTTCCTTATTTAAAGACATTATACATATAGACGTAAATATCAATACCCATCTAAATAGTCATGCCGAAAAAACCGACAAAGTAATTTTTATAAAATAGAAATTTCAACAAGATTTAACAAATAACATTTTTAAACAGTGAATTGAATTATAAATAATTCTGTGTGATTGGTAAATACACATTTTATAAAATGTTATTGAAACACCAACGGTTATATAAGAACTAACTTCTGTAGACTCGACGTCTTTTGGTATCTAGTCTTTCAGTGATGACTAGTCCTAAGTGCAAAAGTAGTGCATCGAATGTGTAATGAAAGCAAATAATAAACAGTTCTCGCCTTATCAAATTTAGAAAGCACAAGGGAGTTCAACGTAGACCTTTTGAAGTTCAAGACAAGCGCAATCCAAGCTCAAGACACATGAAAATGAAGTCCGTTGATTAAATTCAAGTGAAACCGAAACGCAAATAAATTGCTTGTTTCGAATTCTACCTTCGAAAAGTTAATTTATTTCAAAGAGATGACCAATTACACTGAAAAATAAAGTAAGTGAGGTTGAAAGTAATATTTTGACAAAGATAGAGAGTAAAATAAAGCTTTGATTAATTCCTTATACCAAATACATTGGCTAAATTGAAAAGTTGTAGATTTATTTTTATTTGTGATATTTATTTAAATAGTTTGATGCCTACAAAACTTTAATTAATAGCAAAGTTGACAATTCTAATTGTTTTATTGTATGCATTTAATTTCTAATTTTTTATATAGAGTATATGTTTTATTACGTTTAATACATAAATTGGGTTTGTAATATCTAATCTGGCTTCTAAACACACAAATATAAATACGACGAACATAAACGCATAAAGGTATAGTTAACTAAAGATTCCTTTTCAGAATTCATTAATAAATTTGGAACAACGGGCGGCAACTATTGCGTTGACTACTCAAACAGTTATAAACTTATTCTTCCCTGTGTTGTTACATGATTATGCTGGCAGGAGAAAGATTAAATAATTACAAACCTATTTAAGCGACGCAGAAAACACTACAATCTCTATAGCTTTCCTTCTAAAGTAGCTAAATTTACTCATCATTACTATTAAGTCAGAAGCAAAAATAAAAAGCTCAATCGAGTAGTTAATTATTTTATAAATTTATAGCTCAATGGACAAATAGAAATAGGTAATTTTAAAAACAATATCTTCTAATGTTTACTATATGAACATTTTTGCACAGCTGACTTCATTCATACATAGTAAACCAAATATTTGCATGTATGATATGATTCAGGCAGTGGTACTAAATGGAATTTTCATATGCCATGCAAAAATTGCATAACTGCGCAAAACAAAATAAGACACGCCTTCGTTTCTCCAAAATTTAAATGCCGACGGTGATATTGCTGCATATATCTTCAGTAAATTTACAAACATTAACAATCATACAAGATGAGATACTCGCGCACAGGAAGTGAAACTAGATAAGACTTTCTGACCAAGATAAGAGACTTGTTCCAATGGAATTCATTGAGAATCACTTAGACGCATATTATGTTGCATTTTCGTAGTTATACTATTGAATATAATTCCCAACTTTCCAATACTGATCAATCACGGATTTAATTGCCGCAGACTACTTATTTAAAATTCGAAATCTTCTGTACACGTCGGATTTGGTACAACATTAACTTACAATTACCTTCGCATACAAATTTACCAAGTATTCAACGACGTTATTGATTTACGTTACATCAACTCTTTTTAATTTAAACCTACAAATTATTATTCAATTACAAACTACTGTTTCAACGCCAACAAACGTCCAGGACAACGAGAAACTTCCATAAGAATTTCAGACGTCTTAAATAACTATAACTAGCTAACGCTATACTTTCGTCTTTCGACATAATTGACGAAAATGTTTTCGAACCGGGTCCATTAATCTATGTAGGGGTAAGTGAATATCAGAGAGGCGGATGTACATTTAGACTTCGAGGTGATCTCTGACTTTCACATCCGTTAAGAAATCTCTTACCAAGTGCAATTTGATTAACATATGATTAAGAATATTTTATTCCATGATGTCTACTGTTTAAAACTAATAACTTCAGCCACGGAAATTCATTTATAAATTCGATCCAAAACGGAGGTTGAAAAATAATTTTACACCGCTATCATATAACAGCCTGCTGCACATTGTTACGTCAAAAAAGTGGATTTTTGCAATTTAAAACACCTATACTGCACTTGTGATTTCAATTTAAGTTCCTTATTTTAGGAACAAAATACTTTACGTATAAACATTACACTTAAGATGAAATTAAGAATCTGGAAAAACACTTCAAGGAATGTTATGCTACTAAATCTAAAATCCTCTAAAGAATACACGCACTTCAAGAAATAATAACTACGAGTATAAGTTAGTAATAAATAATCCAGAATTCTCAAATTGAAACTTCATTATTTATATTAACGAAGTAAATGCCATATACAGGTGCGTAACCACAACAGATTCGCACGCGAAAATTTACAAAAATTTGGTAGTCAATTTTTTCTAATGAAACTATATGACAAAAAAACCGAATACTTTGTTTGTTTGTTTGTTTGGTAGCTGAGGCTTCGGGATGCGGAAATTCCCTTGACCCTCTTGGACTAGAAATGTTATATAGTTATTACGCCATGCCTACTAGAATTTTACCGAATCTGGAGGTGCTCCAGTGCCAAAGGTCACTATGATACGGGATCTATGATTTTAATTCCTTATCCGAGAAGAAGGTATGTTTTTTAAGTTTTACTGCGCTGAAAAATTTAACGACCTCGATCGGGTTTGAATCCGCGCACCATGGCTGCAGAGGTAAACCTAACCTAACCACTAGACCAGTCAGGTTCGGCAAACCGCATACTACATCAATGAACTTTACAACAAATCCACTTCGATTTTCATTTGTCAAAAACATTTTGAGAAACCCCAGACTATAATTTTTAACGTTTTATTTACTTCTTACTTGAGAAATCTAAGAAATCTTTTGATAAATGTAACGCGCTTTTATTTGTCGTTGTTTTGTCGTGTAATCTGGTTAGAGGTGCAATTTTGCCATTTTGTAGTTATCAATTTTGCAATCAGTCAGTGATTTTAGTTTGAATTACCAATATTGGCAATACATTGCTTAATGTAGTGCATTCAAAATTAGCCGCAAGGAAAGTATGTCTAGTGGAGCTAACGTTACGGCAGTTTTATTTAAAATAAAACAGTAATCCAATAGACACCGTGTAACGTAATTCTAATAAAACACAAAGAAATATAATTTTTAGTTATATACATTTTCGACACAAGCGTCAGAAAAAATTAACGAAAAGAAACAAAACTGAGACTATCTGATATTACTCATAAATTCCAATGTAATTACCTCGACGGAAAAATATATAGAATAACCGCCACTAGTAATATCATATTGCATATATGCACAGTTTATTTATTACGTTTGAGAGTCCCTACAAATACCTACATAATGTGTGCGGATCATTTTACCTCTCCCCCTTTACAATTTCTCTTTAGTCATGAATTTACTTTATTATAAAAGTTTTACATAGGTCATTTACATTTTGCGTTGAATTTAATTTTACATTCGTTTTTTAAATACATAACCAAAAAGTGGTATATAAATAAATATATAAAATTTTCCGTTTATATGCCTAATTTAACAACTGTCACAATTACCCACAAAATTTACACTAAATTAATATTTTTTTAGAATAAAAATGTTATTCGATACTCGTGCGTTGTCACATTTTAGGTCCTTGATCAGCTTTGCGAAACGCGGTGTCATTCTGTTAAAACCGAACTCGAGCCTGAAATATGGGGTGACAGCGCACTTGTGTGGAAAATAACTATTGCTGTATTTTTGGGAAGATTTAAATAGATTGTGCTCTTTCTCAAACAGTGAGTTTGTTGACATTTTAATTGATGCCTAACGCTATCGATATATTGAAACTTAGCTCGCTGTCTTTTCCATATTTTGTTATCATCAATTCTTATTAAATAATGTAATCTCCCTAAAATCCCTTTTATTCTACTGAATTGCCATTTATTCTTGTGTATATAAACTTGCACGGCTACCCTCTGCCCCACAGTAAAACTTCGCACCGTAATCTTACTTTTCAATTGATTTTTTTAAATTGCTTTAAGTAAATCTAAACGAGACCATATTTCTTTTCCGAACATTAAAAAAGATGAACTCAGTTTAGTTTGTACATGTAGTGTAATTTATAGCTCTTTCTGCCGATCTGTAATATCTCCAGTTATTTTTCATAAAGCTTGTTTAAAAAGATTGTGCGTAACACTCAGCTAAACCATTTGTATTTGAGTAATAACGTCGACTTAATATATGTATTGCTTCGTTTTCGCGTAAAATCGTTTTGAATTTGTATGAAATAAAATTGCTACCGTTATCTGATACTAAAATCTGTGGAAATTCAATAGTACTAAAAATCTTTCTGCATAATGCAATTAATTTTATAATTGTCATACATTTAATAATATGCATTTCAAGTCAACGCGTATATACGTCTACTAAAATAACATAAAAATTATTTAAAAAGGGGCCAGCTAATTCTACATGTACTCGTTCGAATGGTTTAGTAGCTTGTTCTCTTGGATATAGGTGGTACTTCCACTGGATTGCTCTTATACCTTTGACTATATTCATAATATCTCCTGATATACAGGGTAACCGCGATATAAAACACATTACTTTAACAGAAGACACATCTTAATATGCACGACAAAAAACGCTTACAAACTACGTGTCTAAATTACATAGTTTTCCAAATATTTGCAATGAATGTTTTCAGCCCGCTCCTGCATTTTAATTTGATCTACTGTATTCAACAAGAAAAGACTGTTCAACTATACATCTTTAACTAGTGACCGAAGCCGAGCGATCGTCTTCGATGTAGCACATACGATTTCAAATGTCATTTAAGTAACCGAAATTGTATACGCTAATTATGCTTAAAATAAAGTTTTATTTTCTTTCTTCAAATTTCTACTTATGTGTTAACTGTACAAGTCTATAAAGTCTTTAAAATAAAAACAATGTTTTTACTTAACCCTCAACCACAAACGTTGTTTCATTGGTACTTAACCTTAGATGACCGGTAATTTTGGCCGGTTGTTTTTTTATAGGTATTTTTTAGAAAAGGCAAAAAAATCATAAACTTCCTTACCCGAGAAGCATTCTTGGGTACATCTGTCTTAATAAGTAATATTTTTTACATTATTTTATAATAATACAACAACAACGTTTTAGAAAAATATATTTACTATTTTTTTGTGACAAGTTTAAAATGCATCGAGAGATAAATGTAACAAAAAGCTCAAAAAAAAATCTTTTCGCCTTAATAACTAAAAGAAAGAAGTTGTAAACGTAAAAATTAAACTAAAGGTAAAAACATATTTAAACGAAAAAATTTGCGCGAGGTTAGTTTCGAGTATTTTTAAGACGCGCATTCTGAACAAATTCTTTTGATGAGTTCCATACATATTGAAGTCTTGCATAATATGCAATAATGGAACGTTTTTCTTTCATTTCTTGTCGGACAATTACTACGAGTTGTTCTGGTAGCAAGTTTATCTCCTTCAACTGGTCGTTGTTCGTTGTTGTTTGCTTCGTTTGGCAGCGATAAACAGTTATAATAAATTGTTTTATTACGTAATCTTTGTTTGGTTCTAGATTGAAGTAGACAAACTAGTTCAAACTGCATTGATCTTTACCAACCAGTTCAGAGATAAGACCCTTCCGTATGACATATTCTAATATTCACAATCCTTCCTTTACCTGCAGAGAACTTTTACATAATCTGCCTAGTCAAATGTTCACGTTAGTCACCCTAGCGATCTCACCAAATAAATTTAATTAACCACTTAATTATATTCCACCAGGTAAGAACAAAGTTTTACGATCTGTACATTTATTGAAATTTCAAATTAAATAAAATAATAAATCAACAATATTCACATTTAAATATTAAAGTACACAAATCCTAAAGAAGCATCAAATGTTTACAAACCATTTGGTCGTTTCTCTTTGCAAGCTAATGACAGGCAGTAAACAAGAATTTACTGCAATTTATTTATATGCATCAAAGAAAGGACTTCTGGTACTTTCAAATTATTTATTCAAATTAAAACAATTTTCTTTTTAAATTAAATTACTTAACGTGAAGCACTTTTATCTATGTTCAATATACATCTTAAAATTTTCGTTTGTATTTTCTTCGGTTTTAAAATATTAGACTTCCATCTGGCTACTCAAATTTCAGGTCAGCTGTCTTTAAAAGCATTTACGTCCCTTTTAAATATAACTTGCGGTCTTTTCTTAAGATGGATCTATGACCATTGGAGGTTATTTTCTGTTTACCGTAGAAAAATTTAATTTACTTTGATATATAAACTGCAGATCTTAATAATGCCATGATCCACACATACGTGACACAAAATAAGGTTGTCTACATTTCTGAATTCAACTGATCTTACAACTTGTCTTTGGTTGACTAATTCACCGCCGATACTCACTCGCACAAGAACAGATAAGAGGAGACGAAATCGCGTCCTCAGATCTTATGTTAGCATTCCGACATCCGACTCCTGTATTTTCTATTCAATTGTTGATTCCAGATTTCAAAATTTTTGGTTTCATGTTTGAAATAACGAACATTAAATTTCTGTTCAAATCGTGGTTTTTGCCATTGCATTTTACAGCTTAATCCCCGGTTTCCTTTTATTACAGGCAAATAGTACTTCGCTTGGCGGTATCCTTGCTTTAAGAGATTTTATGTAAAATGTTCTATTGCATAATTTTATTTTACATCACAATGCTTTGAAGTTTTATTTTTTACACAAATTTTAAAACTCACCCGCGATTTGTTTATTAAGGGCACTTTAAAACTTGTAAATTTATAAATTTTTGTAATTTTTGAAACTTAGCTTAAAACTTAATATTACTGGTTATTTTATATTACAGCAAGTTATTTAGAAATTTAAACAAAATGATAGTCTATTAAAATTTCCAATTTGAAACAACGTAATTGTTTACTTATTAATTATCGTCATCTAAGTCTACGTCGCTGGTATCGGAGTCGATTTACTCTGCCCATTTTAAAACAGTTTATATAAAATCTTTATCACAATACTTTACTTTCTTTGAGGGTCCGGGACTTTCGTCTTCAGCCATTTTAGATTTTTGTAAAAAACAGTAAAATTAATAATATAAGAATACAAAAACCATCACGTTACTATAGACCTCCGGTCTTTCTTACCGGTTCCGAATTTTTAAATGCGATTATTGTCCTATTTTACACGGACGACACTTCTAACTGCAGCTATTCGTGTTATACTGATTGCTAAGAAGGCAGAGAGACTCTTCGGTAAGTAGGTGGTGGGAGTACTAGGAAACAGACTAATAAGACTTCTTAGTGGGTCAAGATTACCGATTGTCTGTCGTTAAGGGTTATTAGATACCATTTTTAATATAAGTACCGACACATGTTTTAAATCTTTCACATTTACAAATTCACTTTAACATGACGTTAAATTTTTGTTGATAAATATCTTATTAATTTTTGCACTATATTGTGTTGTGTATAATTGAAAGTTTGTAAAAATACTTAAACATCTAAATGGTTAATAAATTTCATAAAACTTTGCATAATTTGTATGTTCATATAAATTAATATAAATAAAACTTGTATCAGCTTAAGATATTTATTAAACAAATTTGTAATAATTAATGCGTATATAATTACAATTAATAGTATTTTACTGCGCACAAGTAAATTTAGATGATTTAAATAAATACATTCGACCATTTTTTATTGAAAAAGCTGGCGACCTTGACTCAAAATAGTGCATTAATACTAAAGCTAACATGATATTTGTTCAACAAAAGCAAAATCGTATTTTTGTTTTTAAGTACGCTTCATGGTAAAGGATATGCGAGCCCGCATTCATGATGAATCTTTACGCTAAAATTTACATTTTTCTTTAAATTATTTTGAAAATTTCTACAAATTTATTTTCACAAAGGCCCTAGGTACATGTGCGTTAAATAATGCCTCTATATCCAGGACTCCCTGTATTTGGCCACCAAATGTAGCTACGCGCTGAAGCTTTCATTTCTATTACACCAAAATGCGCAACATGTAATTCTTCTAATATTTTATATTGTAAAACTTTTGGTACTACTACTCGGTGTTGTTTGAAAATAGTATTACTTTGTAAAGTAAATTCAGATTGATCTATATTAAATCTATCCTTACTATCCACTAATTTTCGGTTTATAATTTTTTTAACAATTTTCACAACGCTGAGTCCCTTTCTGTTTCACTTGCTAGTTCTTGTAATGTATTTGGTAATGTTTCTATTTAATTTATTTCAAAGGCGTCTGATTCATCATAAAGGTACTGACCGTTGACTGTAACCTGGAAAAAAAACGAGTCGATTTATCCCGATCATCGAGTGAGCACGCGCTACTTCGTTCTCATTTTAAATTTTTTCTCGTGGAAGTACACTCAAACGAGAAACGTTTCACTACCTACTAATACAAGTTTTAAAAATCATAGGAGAAAATTATTTCTTGTGTTTAAACGTACAATTCCATCAGAAAATATTATTAGATAAATAACATTGTTTACAAAGTTGTTTACATTTGCTGTAAATAATGCTGATCAGGTAAAATAAGCGAGAAATTTTTGAAAATGTCATCGCACCCTAAACTATCATTACCGTTATTTTCAATAAACAACTTAAATCATAAATTGTAGGAAGTATTAGTTTGTTGTTAACCAGGTGATTTTACATATCAAATTTAATAAATTGAATGTGTTGACTATGCATTTCAAGTAACAAGCCGCCGCGCGCCGTGCCAGAACATATAATCTTGTCGCTTATAATAAGCGCAAGCATTTTAGTGAATAGCAGACTGTTTGTTTGGAGTCATACTAGAAATATTACTTTAATAAAAGATTAAAAATTATCCAGAGAACTATCACTAAAGTCGACATCAGTATCACTTGAATCGCTATCATTTCCCGTTTGAATGATTAATGGTTCCGTAACAATGTCCTCAAACACTTCTTGTTCAATATAATAATTTTCAATTTTTTTAATTCTTGCACACACTTCATCCCACTGTTGTACAGTAATTATAGCAAATCGTCCCTTTGTCAACCTTTGCGCATCTTCTAATTTAAATGTTACATTATGCGAAGCCACACAATTTTTTATATTTACCCACATTAATTCTATTATATTTAATTCTGGACGATATGGCAGCAATCTTAAGACAGAATGACATTGAACTTGGAGGTCTGCATCGATTCTAAATCTTTTAAATTGGTTTTTATTATTTTTATTATAAAGTTCGGTTTTTATCATGTCTGGAGAGCAGGGAATATTATTTTCAGTTAACTAGTCCAACGTTATTTGTTTTTTACAGTTCAAATTGGGCGCCTCATTTATTTGCACATTATAGTAGGGTGCTGTTAGACACCATAATTAATAAGCAAATAATTACGTGTTCTAACATTGGAAAATTAAATAAACACTCGTTTAGTTTATATTTCTGAAATAAGCAGTAACATTAAGTTTAAACTAAGTTTCACAGACTATAAAAATTCATAAGGGTACTAGTTGTAAAGTGCGGCAATAAACGAATTGCGCGTGATTTTAAAACTTGTG
>JAHWXV010650586.1:0-13148 GCA_024586415.1 Phrixothrix hirtus
ATATATATATATATATATATATATATATATATATATATATATATATATACTATTTCGATTGCTCTGCATAGAAACTGTTTTAGGTCATTACATTGTTATTGTAAACAAACGTATACCTTAAGTATACTCTTTCTAAGTGCATTTTAAATACTTTATTATTAATAATAGTAACAATAAGGATTACATTTTAAAATGCACTCATTAAGAAGCTTTGTTGCTACGAGGACGTGTTGAAAAATTCTTAGCATACTATAGAATTTGGCGATAACTATACTTTTATATTCAACGTATTCCCTTTTAAAGTAATATACTTATTATAGGATCCTGCAACTTCTATAGACCTCTTAAAAAATCTCCTTTAGATGAAATCCAGCTCTGACAGTTTCTATTAGGAAGAACGTTTACGCTCTTTCGAATATTTTTTCATTTGAGGGAGCCATATCTGGCGAATAAGGGAATGTTCAAGTAATTCGAATTTTAAATCATGAATTGTATTTATTGTAGCACACGACTGGCGCGCAAGCACGTTGTCCTACAAATCAAGACCCTTTTGATCATTTACCATGTTGTTTTCCTCAATAAGTTGTTAATAAAGTTAAATAGTTTTCCCCATATACTCTTTTTCCTTTCTCCAAGTAATCAACGATAAATACTTCACGAGAATTCCAAAAAACCAAAGCAAAAACATTTACAGCACATTTTTGCACACAAACCCTTGTGGGATTTGGAGAACCAGAGTGCCTATATTCCATCGACTGTTTCGCCTTTGGGCCATAAAAATGTAGCCAAGCTTTATTCATGGTAATAACATGGTTCAAGAATTTTTGAATCTTGTCCAAAATGAGTAAGATGAAGCGCGACTTTTCCACTCTTGATCGCTTTTGACCCGAATTCAAATATTTGGGAATCCTTTTGCAAACATTTTTTCAAATCTAAATCGAAGAAAATTATGTGGTATTAAAGGGATCAATACCCGAATTATAGGAAGGTGTTAAAAAAAATTCAATTGATTCTGTGACGTTTCCCATAGAAACGTAATAATAGTGCGAAACGCGATCAAAGAATTACGCGTATTCACAATATTAATAATTCCGGAAACTTAGCAATTAAGACATTAATAAAGACTGGACGGGACCGGAGTGGATGATCTTATTTTATTTCAAATGAAACAGTTGTATGAATAATAATTAGTCCATTTACAGTTTTACCAAACTGAATAAATTAACCAATAAATTCTGTACAAATTAGGTTTTAAGTTTATTAAGTAAATGATTGCATAACGTTACGCAATAGTTATTTTAACAAAAACCGTCCGAATTAAATCTAGATTGTGTTGATAACCTGCATAATTAAAACAAAAGCAATCTTAGAAGATTTAAATGTAAATTAATTAATGGAACGGCATTAAATATAATTACGCAACATGGCGTCATGTTAAGCAATGTAATATGCAAACATACGAATGCATTGTTATATAGGCTGATTAAATATAAGACAACAAAAAACCGGCAATAAATCGTATTCACAGAATAGAGAACGGCGATATGAAATTAACCATGAGTAGGATATTACAAAGCAAAAGACAGTCTTTGTATGGACTCGATACTGAGAATTGCTCTGTGTAAAATCATACTAGACCGAACAGAGTTTCTCTGTAAGGTTAAGCTATTTTAACTTTGTAGCGATATTTACTTGACGTAATACTGGAAAATTTAAGGCTCCTCTACACTAGATTAGGAGATCCAAAATGCAATAATCAAATATTATTAATTTTTAATGGTTACAATTAAAATTTTAAAAAAATACTTTTGGTGTGACCTGTAGAACAGTTTGAATTTATGAACAATAGTTTTATCGACATTTTTTAATTAATTACGGAAGGACAATAATGAAAAAATGCTAAATACCGTTTTTTTTTAATATTACGCTTCCATAATTAATTAAAAAATGTCGATAAAAGTATTGTTCATAAATTAATACTATTCCATACGTTACTCCAGAATTACTTTTTAAAAATTTTAATTTTAACTATTAAAAATTAATAATATTTGATTAATGCATTTTGGGTTGCCTAACCTAGTGTAGAGGAGCCTTAATTGTCTACTGTTAATTATTTCTGTTGAAACTTTTTGATATGTTATTAAATGTCCTATTTGATTGTTATTATGCTAAATTTATTTATACCGCTAACATTTGCAGACCGTTTTCCTTATTTTTTTAACTTTCAGGCCTACGAATAGATTAAGTTTTCAAGTTCTTTGCCTGTTGTTAGTTTTGGGCAAATTTAAAATTAATTCTTTTGTGGAGTACTAGACCCTCCGATTTAATTTTCCTGGCATTTGACACTGAGATGTTACAATGTGTTACGACTAAGTATGTCATACCCTTTATTTTGTAATTTACAATTTTAATTTTTGATGTAGCAAATTTACGCATTCCGTTCCTGTATTATTTTCTTATCGTTTATTTTGTGTTTGATGATATTTAAGAAAGTCTTGGGGTTTAATTGCTTACAGTTTGTATCGGATTTGATTTAATTAATTTATAAACTTTATTATTGATGGATTTAATTTAAGCATTCCTTTCCTGTATTATTTTCTTTATAAAGAAAATTTTCACTTTTAGGTTGTCAACAGTTGTCGAATAAATTCAATTCAAATAATTTATGCTTTCGTTGAGTTTTGGAAAATGTTGATTTTTAAATAGGTTATCTCTACCAAGATGTTCATAAAAGTCTAATCTAATTATAAGTAATTAATTTTATGAACATGGAAAGGCTCATGTAATTTAAAATAATTACAGAAACCTCTCCAAAACAATTAAATAGCCTCAAAATCATAATTCAAATTTAAATAAATAACTTTATATATATAGAAAGGTTCGTGAAATTTAAAAATTTATTATACGAACTTTTCCAGAATTTAAGTTTAAATAAACGGATTTAGGCAAGATCCGATTGGGTAACAATTCAAAAAAATGCTTACATATTATTGGTCAGCAACTAAAATGCTGGGAAGCTCCAACAGCGATATAAGCACGACATGGAATAATTTTCATTTGCCTTGTGCCAAGGGTCGCGTGAACTTTATGTGCAACTTACCGCTTAGCCAGTGCGTGTTAAGATAACATTAATTGTTCGTTCAAACGGCTAGACCAGAATGATGCAAGATCTACCTAAGGCCGGATAATAGTGAATTCACAGATGGCAAGTCCACAGAGATCCTAATTAATATTTGAGCCAGCATTTGGGTTGTACCTCTACAAAGATACAATTCGAAAATTAGAATGTGTACTAAGGGACCGATATCCAAAGTCATAGGTTGAAAGTTATCTCCGAGTTGTGATAACAAGCGAACAAGACACATCTTAACAAGGTTAGCCTTCTGTATAATGTTAAAAAGGGATAACATAGTGAAATACATTAATATTCATTTTAGTTTTAAATAATTTAAATAAAAGCATTCACTGGGTTAACTAACATAATTGCAGGCAAGAAGTTTATTTAAATAAGATATATTAACGCTAACCAAACTCGAAGAAATGAACAAGCATTTATGAGGGTTGCGGGAAGGTCTAGCCATAAAAATTAGACAAGCGTTCATTTATCTGAAACTGTGGTTTTTTTAATACTATTATATTTATGAAACTTGAAATAAGGGCTTAGTAAATAAATTTTAGTTCCTAATTCTCTTGTCAATTCATAAATTTCGAAAATTGCATATCAATTGGTAATAAAACTCATTTGTGTGGACTTCTACTATTTATTGTGAATTCTTGTAAATCCTCCCTAATAGGTGTTCACCTAAAAGATGAAATCACATTTAAAAATACAGTAACTTTCCCAAGCTATTTAAATAACACTGGAATTTCGACTGCATTGTGAAAAGTACATGGGGTTCGTCACAGTAGGTGATTCTTTAAGGATGTCGATAGCAATCACCTATCAATTGATTTACTCGATACCTAAACATCGTAAAGATCAGGTTATAAATTAATTAGCACCATATTGTAAAACAACGCTACCTTATAAATGTAACGTTACCAAACGAACAAAGCGTTTCTATGGGGTACATTGAGTCAGATTTCAATTTGAAGAGATACTGCACATCAATGCTATTTGATTGACGTCGCGTCGATTTTTGGCGCTGGTAAAATCATTTCCGGCCGGCTATTATTAGGGTTACGCTAAGCATGGTTTGATGATCGATATAATCTATTTTTATTTATATGGATTAATTAATTAGTGCCATTATTGTGGAAATTATGATGCAAAATTTTATATTCACGTCATTTCAATTTGATAAAAATTCAGTTCAAATACATTCGATCATTTTTATCTGACTATGTTCTAGTAGTTTCCTCTCTTTTATAGGCGGGTTCCTTTAAAAAAATTCTTTTGGATCTCGGATGCAACTTCGGATTCTTTTAAACGACTCTATTACGTTAAAAGAAATTGGCAGACGATTCTTCCGACATCTTTGAATAAACAAATAAGTGACAGAAAAGAATCAAACATTATTCTTGTATATAGAAGCATGTGTAATTAGCTTGCTTAAAATTTTTGAAAGTCAACGAGTGATTTCGTTAAAGGTCAAAATTCGTTAAAGTATTATGGGTTTTTAATCCTTAATGATTATATAGTTCTGCAAAATTTTTTGATTTAAATGACAAATGACAGCAGAGATCATACTACCAAACGGTCTTATAGACTTTTGTTCCTTAATAAAGTTTTATTAATTTGTAGATATAAATTAAGAATTTATTTATCTCTGTTGATTATTAAACGATATATTACCAAATGACAGCATTTTTTTCTTATATCACGTATGCGAACATTCTTATTTCAGGGCCCACTTTTATAAAAGAGCTCATGACTACTCTGGCGGTTGTTAACTCGGGGCTGAATTAATGAAGTTATATTTGGCAAGATATTTCTTGTATTCGTTTTTGTTTGGGGTAAACCAAAATACAACCATAACAAATCTTCATTGTCAAGATTAAGCTGTTACCGCAGAAAGTGTTGATGTATATCCTCAAGGATTTTGCTATTTCCTGCAAGTACTCAAGCTTCGTTTGGAATTACAGACAATAATCGCACGATAGTCGCGACGCGTCAACTTTATCATATGAATAAAGTGTCAGTAGTCAGAATTTACTGAGGAAATAATGCTGACTTCAATTTTGTATATGCTATTTGGATTGCTTTTGTAAGCCATTTGAGGAGTATCACAACCTTTTATAGTATTTATGCGATTATCGTTTAAAGCCTTCAGGATTGTATAAAGGCAACACCAGTGTTATTTATAATTCAGTAACGCTTCTAGGTGGTAATACTTTCGCAGTTAAGCCGGGATTTAAGTTCAAATTAAACTTTAACCACGTCCAGATGAAAACTCGCTAACATCGGAAGCTTGTGAATTTACGTATAATTGAATTGTATCCTATCTACCGCAAAAATGCAGAAATAATTTTAAATACTCTATTCTGAGGTTTTATCTGAACATTTATTATTATATTGTATTAAATTGAAGTTTCTGCTTTGTTGTAATTTGTCACGGTAAAAACAGACTGTAGTGCACAAACTACAGTCAAAACCGAAACATCCAACTACTGCAAAGTCGGCAATCTCGTAGCAAAAGTAGCTTAAAGAAATAGTTAAAGAAATTAATGGGAGAGTGCTACTTGCTTGGACATGTTGTGGAACAACTAGTCAGCTAGAAAGAGCTTCCACGTAATGGTTGTGATTGTCCGTAAAAATGGAGACGAAACAGGAGAAATTCTAGGTCGTCATGCAAACGCTTATCCGACCCACGCAGGTACTATGAGGGTTAAGGCATATTCGATATTTCAACAAGTAAGAGCGCCCGCTGTTTTGGGAAACTTGGTAACGTTTCATCATTTAAAACCACCTTGTAGAGTAATTCTACACCTTCGCAATAGTAATTAATATCAATTGTCTGTTCCTTACTATAAAATAATGTAAACGATTCACATCAAGCGAATTCTCATATTTAAGAAAAGAAATGAACTATTTAATCTAATAAATTACAACAGTGTAATTAAAAGAATTTGAATCCATCGATAATTTACAAATAATGAGTCACGATATAGTAATTAGCCATAATTTCTAGATCCGTTGAACGCCAATGGCAACAGTCAACGTTGGGAAATGTTGCTCTTCTAGAAGAACAAGTGAAAATATCAGTCTGTTGATATTGATATCTCGAATTGACAGCAAAGCGATTCTGTTTCGTTTAAAAAGCAATCTCTTGTCGAAAATTCCTATAAACTAAGATACCCAGTTTTCTGCCTATTGTGTGTTATTCTCTTATTGTTATGGACTCGTGAACACCACCCTTAGGGGAATCCATTGAGCCTAATTAGCACTTCTCGGAGGTCCTTGATGATTGTCATCCGCCTTCCGCATTCTTCGTACTTTACCTGGAATAACCACGTGTTTACGCTTGTCTAACTTGTGTCTGCGCAAATATAAATGCATCTAAACTTATTTCGTACCATCAAACTCTTTATCATGCATTAAATACTGACGTCCGCTGTGGGACAGGATAAGGGAAAGTAAAAATAAATCGATTATAAAAGGCGTCCCATAAAGTACGCAAAATTTAAAAAACGCGTTTATTAGATTGGTAGTACTGCGACTTCCGCTAGTTTAATTTGTTGGTATTGCCGTTAGTCGCCATTAGTCGTCATGGACCGTTATACGAAAGAACAGCGCGTTGTTATTATCAAAACCCACTACATGAACGGAAAATGTTATGCAGAGACTGTTCGCAAATTGCGTGGAATTTTCGGCCGACAAAATTAACCTAATCTGTTAACTGTGAAGAGATTGATTAAGAAATTTGAAGAAACAGGGCATCCTCGTGCTTCTCGTTCTGTTGAAAACGTAACGGCTGTAAGAGATAGTGTTCAAGTGATCGTAGAGAAATTAATTTGCCATCAATCTCATCACCAAATCGTAAAAGAAGATCATCTTTTGAATGCTTGACACAAGAACTCAAACCATGTGATAATTTGAAACGTTGAGAATTCGTTAGTTCGATATTGGGTAAAACGGAAATGGACAATCATGTTTGTTATAAAATCATATTCAGCGACGAAACCCACTTCCACTCAACCGGTACGTAAATAAACATAGCTGGATTTGGGATACAGAAAATCACGAAGCAACTTTTGCACAGTCAAAGAGCAACTGTCTGGTGAGGATTGTGGGCTTGTGGTGTAATTGGGCCGTATTTCTTCCTAAATGCGGCTGATGATGCAATAACAGTTGTTGGAGAACTTTACCTTAATATGATGAGTTTTTACGACCTCAACTTGACAGTTGGACTTGGAAACAATTACTTTATTGTCTAAAAAGTTTCCGCACGTCTTATTTCACTTTACGTAATTACAGCCGACCGGCGCGGTCCTCTGATTTATCACCTTGCGACTTCTTTTTTTGGGGGTATGCGAAATTAAGCACTTATATCAGCAACCCACAAACAATTTTTTAACTCGAGTTATTGGTGAGATTTAATTAGAACCGTGTAGTAAGGCCATCGAAAATTTCGAGAAACCGATGACAGTGTGCATGCAGAGTCGCGGGTAAAATTTAAATAATATCGCATTCCACTTAATCGTACACTTTAAAAGTAAGACTTTTATCACAATAGTAAACTTTGTGAACTCTATGTGATACCCTTTACAATTAATGAACACGCCTGACAACTACGTAACTTGGGGAAATATAGAATATCCAGGGTTTTCTATGTACGACGAAGTATAAGTTTATTATCCTACTGCTGTATATAACTACATGTAGTCTATGTGCAGTATGAAGTTAAATTTAGGAATTCAAAATAAATAGAGAAACGTATATTCGGGGGATTGAATTTATTAAATAAGTTAAGGTAAAGCAATTTAGCATAATTTCGTGTTAGGTAAACGCGTTTAAAGAACTTCGTACATACTTGATTTAATGTCAACGGAAGCTATATAACTTCTACTATTTAGTACAATTACTTTGTCAAATAGTTAGGGATTTATTAGAAGAGTCTCGAAGTGGCTAACTTACGTCTTAATTGAAAGATTTGGATTTTCGTGCTTAAGTTTTTTCATTATACCAATTTTATTTGTGACCTATTTTATTTAATTAAATTGTGAGAAGTTAAAATCCATAAACTGTTATTAAACTAAAATCAATGAACAGTTGCAAGATTACTCACCACAAAATTTTGCATAACCTAACAAAGCAGGTAAACAAATAAAAGCTTGTACTTTCACTAAACTTGCTACAGCACTCTTATACCACTGGTTTCGCCCTCTGGGATTCAACAGCTGGACACGTTTCTTATAAGCACATATCAAGTGCGGATGTACTGTGATTTAGACTGGCAGAGTTTTAAGTAGTTATAAAGTACAGAATAGTTTTAGGTAAGGTATGTTGTCTTCTAGAATTATCCAAAGAGCGGCATTGTTTTGCTTTAAACCGGTATGAATTTGGATTTAATTGGCATGTATTATATTTCGAAAAATAAGCACTCCTTTAGAATAAGTGGCGCCCTACTGATGAAATTTGCACTAAAAGCTTGAATTTACCAAATGCTTACCTTTCCATTTTTCTGATATTGGTCGCGTAGAAGTGCCGTAAAGTTCAGTCGTACCATTAGAATGGTTGTAACTACAAGTTAAGCTTATATATCTGAAGTAAAATGTATGTATGTATATTATAAATAATAAACTTTTACTGTATGACAGTTACGTTAATGTTGTACACGTATTACTTTGTAACGCTTTTGTGGTGACTGGAATTCGTAATTAATATACGTAAGAGCAATTTTTGGTTAACTCCTAATTTTAAAAATTATATAAAATTGGGGAACAAAACTAGTTTGTCTTGTAATTCAAGGCACTGACAAATGGAAAAGGGTATCAGTAAAAGTTATATTAGCGTTACTAAAAAATCATACAGAACTTTATATTAATTTCAAAAAATGTAATAAAAATTAAAAGTAAATGTATTCTAAGATCAAAATGAAAGAATTCATGACTACAATTTCTTTTGTAAAGAATGTTTGTAAATGTCAGAAAGTAGTTTATAATTGAAAATGTCGTTTAATGGCAGTAATAAAAAATGTAATTTTAAATATAACAGCGTACTCTTACCCCTGATAACGTAAATAACGTCATTTGAAACTCAAATATATGACGCCGTATCCTCTTTGAAAATATTGGGCGTGTTTGTGATATTAACATAGGTTTGGAATTTTAAATTCGGGATCACCTATTTATTATTTCCTTGATTTTTTGAACGGAGATCATTAAGCAAAGTATTTCATAAACCCTACTGGAAAGAATTAATAGTAATACTTTCATTTATTGACAGTTTAATAATGATAAAATTTGATAAAAACTTTGTTGTATAAAATTAGACGATCGGACAGTGACGGATGAAGTCAAAATATCTTTAAAATTTGCTTTAAATTGCGGAAGCAATTCACATTTCCTTTGTGAGTTCATGAATTGCGTGCGCAACTTGAATGTTAGATGGGTTTATTTCATTCTTAAACGTCAATAAACGTCGTAACAGTTACATAAAGGGATTTACTACAAAGTTAGGCAAATCTGATAAAAACGGTAAGTATCTTGTACAATTTTGCGTTTTTCGCTCTGTTGCTTAAATCCTTTGTGTACTCAGTTCGTTAAAATGAATTACATTGCAATTTTAAAAGCATAAAACATTATTCGGAGCATCTATTTTATCAACAATCTGACTTCATATAATAATGAAAAATATTCTAACTTCATTTATTTGGTATGGATTAAAATAACAATGGACGCAATCAACAGATTTGACTGAAAAAGTTACTTTTTTCGCTAGGTACAAAAAATCTAATATTACTTGTATAAAAATAAAACCAAACAAAAACCTTTCAATATTGAAATATTATTATTGCCAGTTGGTCGAAAGTTCCGAAGAGAAATCTAAAATATCTTCCTGCTGCTCTTTAATATTCAGCACACGTTGGGCAATGTTTCACTAAATGAACTCTTACCAGAACACAAAAATATTATTTTTTTTTGACTTAATTTGTACGATTTTTCTTTCAAATAATTTTTCATTCGCCTCATGCAAATTAAATATAAAGCCGCTTACAATCTTTTTTAATTAGAGTGTTTTATGGGAATTGGGGTTATTTTTGAGATTTTTATTATTGTATATGAGGTATATTCACTCAAAATATGTACATGCATTTAAGCAACTTTGAAATAAATCCAACAATTAAATGCTAACACAATGAGGAATAAAAATTATTAAAGAATTGAAAAGGTAAAGATATTTTAATTTAGCCCAAAAATACTTTAAAATAGTATACTGTACCGAGTATCCGGGCATTGATGTAGTATCTGCCTCTCTTTTCAGTTTGTATGCCGCATTACTAATTGTATCTCTATTTTCAGGTGCTATGTTGTCAACTGCTTACAAATTTGACAAAGCGTAAAACATTAACCTTATTTTGATTATTTAGATTATTCGTGGTATCAACTCACCCGGCCCTGTTGAAACATATGTTGCAAAGTAATTAGTTTACCTAATTTGTACACAAGAACTTATAAATCTTAATGTAAGTGTGTCCATTATCTACAATTATACTGGAAATAACCTTTTTGTTCCTGTTTTTGTCTGCAGATAAAAGGACGCAATCGACAAAATTCAGCAACATAGAAAACTTATGGTTATTATTTTACCAAATCTATAAACATGAGAGAAGCAAGCAAGCAAGCCTTTATGTTGTTTAGAGCCTAGCATATATAATATGGATAAGGAGGAACAGAAAGAGCCACCATTAAGTACTCAAAAATATAACAAAAGAAAGAGTGCACAAGTACACAGAATATATAATCGTTTATTCGACGCAAATGCACAACTTTTTATTCCGAGCGTACTAAAGCTAGACCAAAATTTTTGCTCCACGGAAAATATGCGAACTAAGGTAGCTATTTGCACACCCAACCTGTTTCTCACATTATTTTTGAAAATACTCTCTCGGGAACATTTTAAATTTTATTTAGCGTACGTTAATTTTTAAAGAACTTGCTTACTTTAACGCAGTACACTTATTGTAAATAGCAATAATGCTATAAATTTTAACTTTTATTTGCTGGGTGTATTAAAATTGAGAACTCAGAAATCTTTGATCCGATTTGACTTCGAATACAGCTGCTGCTGTTACTAATGATAATAGTATATTTAATTTTACAAACGCAATTTAGACTGTTTTGATTTGCGTCGTAGTCAACTTGATAAACATGATTTATTAACTGCGCGGTGCTAAATAACATCGATACAATATTTAATTTTGGCAAAAATAAAAGCCCTTGTTTTTATTATTCCTAAGGATATCTAAGTACTTATTATTTAAGTAGCAAATACGAGGCCGTTTCAAATGAAAACCGGATTGGGCCTGTAGAGCATGCAAATGTGTCACTGTTACAAAATACATTGAATGAGGTTTTAAAGTAATTATCTGGGTAGTCTCTGACCACTTAGTTTATTAGATAAAACAATTGCAGCCCCAAGCCGTCATCATTGTTTGCTAAATAAGTGTATCAGAAAAACAATGCGCTCAGTTATAAGATTTTTAACTGCAGTAAATCCACCTGAAATTCATAAAAGAATGATAAATGTGAATGCAGATAGTTGTATGTCTTGTTCAAGTGTTTTTGAATGGTCCAATAAATTTAGAAATGGAACGGAGAGTGTGATAGACGCTCGGCGCCCGGGACAGGTGAATCGTGCAATCACTCCAGAGAACATTGCTGTGGTTCAAAAGCTGATTTATCAAAACTTGAAGAAGTCGCACAAAAAATTAATATGATTATTGATTCAGCTCATAATATTGTTGTGGACCACCTTCAATTTCATAAGGTATGCGCAAGATGGTTTCCAAAGCAGTTGACTGTCCAACTTGAGGAAAAACGCCTTCAAGCACGCGTTGCTGAATTTCAGCGACATGAGAAAGACAGGGAAGATTTTCTGAACAGAATAGTGACTGGTGATGAAAGCTAGGTACACTACTATCAACCTGAGTGCAAATAGTCAAGCAAAAAATGACGCCATGCATCGTCGCCGAAACCAAAAAAATTCAAAATCGCACCAGCCGCAGGAAAAGTGATGTTGACCGTATTTTGGGACAAAAACTGCGCCATTATTAAAGATTGCCTAACTAGGGGCAGTACAGTGAATAGTGATACCTATTGTAGTCTGTTGAAAGACGTCCTGAAATCAGTAATAAGGACGAAACGTCATTGACTATTGTCAAAAGGTGTTTTTTTTCAACATGATAACGCTGGTCCCCATAGTGCGAACATAACGCAACAAACAATTAAAAATCTCAGTTTTACGGTGATTGAACATTGATCTTACTCTCCCGATCTAGCACCGAGCGATTAACACCTTTTTGAAGCATTAAAGAAAGATTTGGGTGGTTTGCATTTCCCAGACGACGAAAGCGTAAATCATGAATGGTTTCGCAAGCAGCTGAAAAAGTTTTTGACGCATTGGTCGATAGGTGGAAAATGTTTATTGAGAGTACGTACAGAAATAATATGTTTACTAGTAATTTTTTACAATAAAAACAGTTTTACAAACCCAATCCGGATTTCATTTGAAACAGCCTCGTAAATAATAATTTATGTTTAAAGAAATGTTTATTAAAAAATTAAATGAAATATTAATGATACCACAACATTGTATTAATTAAAAATGAATAAATCAGTTTATAAAAATTATTAAAATGTTATTAATTTAATAGTATAATATTGGCAGCTTAAAAATAAATTTACTAATCGACTTGGTTTTCAATATTTACGCAAGGCGCTATTATTTTCAGAAAAATTAAAATTAATAGTTAAATGAAACAGTACGTATCTTAAGGGTTATAATATTTAAAATATCCTTTCTTAAGTAATTATATCACTAAAGAAATTGAAATTTTGACAAAGAAAAGTCTGGTGAGCGACAATACACGACTTTCTCTTTCATACTTTGTAACGGTTTAAAATTCACTATTGAATTTTCTACAAAATTTGTATTGATTTAATACATTTAGTTATCGAATTTAAATTGTTAGAGTTTCGTTTGG
>JAHWXV010650658.1:0-10414 GCA_024586415.1 Phrixothrix hirtus
TACAAACTTTAGATACCACATGTGGGGTATTGCTGAACTCAGAAAAACATCTACTTTTTATTTCTTGCTAAAAAATAAGGGCGTTCCATTAAAAAAAAGTCGATGACGTCATAGGTCCCATAGCAGTTAACAAAAAGAATAAAATTAATGTCCATAAAATTCCTAGGAAAATACTAAAATCGACTTGTCTGAGGTTTTCTTCTAAAAAGCGATGGTAAAACATATATTAATTTTATTCCTTCCTTTATATACACGCTGTATTTTAAAAAGTGGCCCTGTAGTAATTTCTTGGTTGTGCCAAATTTTTTGACCCAGGAAAATATTGCTAAATTGACTTCGTATGAAAATGTTCTCAGAACCGAACCGTTTGAAGTTTCGGTATTGAAAATTTGTGGAGTACCAAATAATAATCTGAAAATTGATTTATTCTTATTTATTTATGTTGTGAGTGGTTGCAAAATGTCAAAGTAAAGGGTAGCTACCAGTGTGTATTTTTGCTAAATCGAGTTAACTAACTAAATAATTTCTAACTTGTTCCCTTTAAATGGCAACCTTCGTCTAATTTAACTGAAGTTGTAATTTTTATTATTGTTTGGGATCCTTGTGCATTGTTTGCTTTTCTTTGGCAGGCGGAATCGATAAATAATAATATGGAGTTATTTTCTAAAAATTAGCTGATCGAATACTGATGGAAATTTTTTAGTTTGAAAACTGTTAATCGTCTGATGAAATATTTTCCAATCAATTTTAATGTCTGTTCTTTTTGAATTTACAATGCACAATTTTGTTAACTAGAACGATAAGCAAAACAGTATTTGGGAAACCTTATATAATGCTATTACTGCAACTTAATATGCGTAAGTATGCCTCAAAAATTCACTTCGCCCCGTGCAACCCACTCGAACAGTAATATGGACAGCGCTCTATCCACTTCAATCCCGAAATTGAATTGTTTCAGCTACTGAAAGAGATTCACCAATTCTGTTATTTATTACGTTGGTTAATATAAAATACACATGGAAATTCTAAAATAGTAAGTTGTATGTTATTGCTCGAACTATTATTTAGCAAAAAGTCGTCCTAAAAAATATGTGTAGACCATATTAGGGGAGTTGACTAATCCAAAATACCCAGTAACTGACTCATTTGATAAAAATTCAATGTTCTATAATCATATTTTAAACAAAGCCGTTATAATATGTATACATGACTGCGAAGTTTCGGGCTTTATATAATGCATAATACATAACGGGTCTCGTAATATCGATAATTCTCATTAATACGCTAGCTGGAGTATATATAAACTGATACATCCGCCATCTACACAAAAGTGCTAATAACTAAACGTGTAGGTTTGGCAAGTCTGCCGTCTTTATGACGGTAAAGTAAAATTTTGTATTTATATCAATTTAGACGTTTCACATTCAAAGAACACGATATATACGAGATTTTTACGAAGCCCGTTATCGGGTCTCGTGAGTAAATTTCGGGCTTGCGATAGTCGATGAATCGTAGTACTTTGGGCTTCATAATTACGATTTACATATATATACATGAGGCTTTTAAGAAATAATTAAACCAGCTTCAAAGCTGAAAATAAGATACGTGGAAACAAATTAATAATATTAACCAAAATAAAAATTTAAAATTCAAACGTTGATAAAAAATTTGTGTGGATTAGTATTAGTTCGAAATTAAAATTATTAAATAATTCATGGCAATGAGAAACATCCATAAACTAAATAATGTTAATTTTCATATAAGAAATGAAGTGTCAAACTTATACTTACAAAAATTCTTACTAAATTAATTTTCCTAACGATTCAGTCTTCAAATATAATTAACATCAAAAGTAGTATTAAAAATTCGTATCAACCTTTTCAAGCATGTTAAACGTGCTTAAAATCAAAGCGTTTAAAAGAATACTGTGAGTCGTCATATTATAAATAAGTAATTTACTTATAATAGATGGCATTGTGATTTAACATAAAATTCTGAAAGCATCCGTGATTAATTAGTTGTGAATTTAAATAAGCTGGAGAAGTTTTAGCTATAAATAAGCAATTGACAATATAAAATTAATAAAGCGAATCTAAGACAGAGAGAGTATTGCAAGAATTATTGTGGCGATGTTTGTAATACTTCACTGGCAAACGATGCTTTTAATTTTTATTAAATAAAATTTATTATAAAAAAATTTTATTATTAAAATAAAAGTAAATAAATTATTCCTAAGGAATCTAAAACAAGAAACTAATTAAAGAATCTCCTGTACATAGAAAACTCATGAACTTTAAGTAGTTACGATAAAATGAAATATATTAGTTGATCAAGAAAACTTTATAAAATAACAATTTGGTGAAATATGTAAATGAATAGTAAACCAATTTTTTCATCGTTTTGGAATTTAAAGTTAAAAAGCATGGCACAGCAGAATTTTTGATTACAGACAATATATAAAATAACCTAATATACCAAAAGCTAACTCCTTCCTTGAAATATATCATATTAGTTACTTCGATATAAATTAGTCTGAATCTAGTTTATTGATCTAACTACAGAAAATTCATCAATTTCGATATACCTTTCTTGGGAAATAAACAAATCTGTCTAGTTATCTTTTCCATATTATAGTGGCGTGTCTAAATGCAGGCAGTGAATTCATTTTCCTTTTTGGATTGAGATTCTATCTGAATTCTAAGCAACTAAACCTGTAGTGCTATTTCGTTACATTTCGACAAAATTTAACCGAATCTATGTGTCTTAATACAGGTTTCACTAAACTTAATTTTCCTGTTACACCTATTATATAAAATTAAAATCAGTTTCCACAAAAGAGTGATCAGTAATAACAAAGTAAACACACACATACACACAACTTAGCACACTTTATTGAAAAATATACACATAGTTCACGAATTCAGAATAAAATTAGCTTTTATAGTGGGCAGATAGGTAACCTAAAGTACACCGTAGTAAATATTTGTTTATAGCAGTATCAAATAAAACTAATTATTCTGTTGTTTAGTTTTTTATTCATAAAGCTTAACAAATAAGATATAGCTTACAAAGCATAAAGTAAACGAGTTCGCCGAAAATGCTTTGACTGAAACTGCTTAAGAAGATATGGACCCATGAATAAACTTCGGTCTTCTCCGATGCATAAATAAATCAACGCAAGGACTTATAATAAGTATATTATAAGACAACGCTGACCACTAACGATTTACAATTTTTGATAAGCAACAAAGTCGATTCTATAAAAAATTAGCAAATTATAACGTTTTCCTTTTAATTGTAGATATTTTATAGAATTTTGATTTGCTAAAGTGAATTACTTAATTTACTCCTTTGAATGGTTGGGTATTTCGTTGTAAAATACGTAAAATTTGTTTATAAAATAAAAATAATAATGTAACATTTGAACTAAGTGCGCCCCTGTGTTTTGCGAATATGTATACGCAAAGCACTGCGAAAGCGACACTAATTTTAAAGCTAGTGTTTAGAATGCAGCTGATCGTGGAACGTCGTCCAAAGCTCCGCACCAAAATTCCTAATTATGGTGTGTTACATTGTTTATTAGTTTGTTTCTCTTGGTTATATCGTACCGTGTTACATTACCACGGATAAGATTGTTTCAATTTGTTTATGTCATAATTAATTTCCATCATTAACTATAACAACTAGTATCGGTTCGATTTCATAAAGATGATTGTTCCAAATTAGTAAACGTAGAACGGAAGTACTGTTTATTATCATCCGCTGCTTCCTTATTGGAAAATTCAATTAACAAAACAAATTTTTTTGGCAATATGTATATGGATAATTCTGTCAAGGCGTAGTGGAATTGTTGGCCTTCATGTTATAGAACCACATCTGGCAAACCACAGCGCTGATGTTGCCACGCCGCTCTATTACACGGAGCCGAGGTTAGTTTCGTCTTTGTTAGTTGTCAAAATTTCAATCCGCACATGTTATTAAAAGAAAAATTTGGCGCCCAACATGGGGCTTTTCTCTGCCACATAATATTTTACAAAAACCCTTCGTATGTTCGTGTTGCAAAAGAAAATTAAGTTTGACGTGGCTTAGCTCAGTAAAAATTAACCGGAGAGGGGCATAGGTGGCTTTTCTGCACTGGTTTTGGCTCTCGTCCACAACTCGCAGATGGAACCTATAGGAAAGGAAAGAAAACATATACCTGTAAGGGTGCCAGTCATATGTACGTCCTTATCTAGTACGTACACCTCACACGACAAGACGTTCGGCGGCTTCTGAGTCCTCGTGCTACTCTAAGCTAAAGAAAAGTTAGGTTCTTGGAACAACAAATGAAATACAATTGAAGTACAACAAAACATTCGTTTATTACCGCGGGCGAGTTCAGCAATAAGTAACAACAGTCAAAGAAAGAAATAACAAAGGTTACTAAAACTAAGTTTCAGATTTTTATCCTTGTCGGAACACCAAAATGACAAACTAGGTTATTGACTTTTACTTTAACGTGATCTATGACACCCGATACTTATAAGTGATAAGAAATTTATGTTACAATTAACATTCGCAAAAATAAGATACCCTAGAATGGTCGAAGACAAGGCACAACCATTTCTCTTCGTTAACGCTTACTGAAGCAAAAATTAAATTTTCAGAACAAAATGGTAATCAAAAGTACAGTAAAAAATCTGATAGCGTTAGGTAGATAACATCTAACTTCAAAGGCATTAGAAAAGAAGAATTAGTTGATAGTTGTTGTCGATATTCTAATGTTATAACTTGACAGGTGCTATAAGGTGCAAATTTCAAAATCATACATTGTAGCTACACATAAGGAAGTGAAATATCAAAAAAAAGTAACCTAAAATATAACTTAAATAAGTTCTGTATCTTTTACTTTAATTAAAATACACAAATATTAATTGCAAAAACAATAACTGAACCATTCGTCATTTAAATTTTCGTTTGCAAAATAAATATTGAACGTCACAGTCTGTATATAAACCTTACTAAAAATCTAAACAATTCTACGATATATTCTATTTCATAATTTGTGCGTACAAAACTCAAACAAACAATTTACTTTAATTCAACAAGTTACTCTAAACATTTACTTCAATTTCAATTCAATTTTTATCGACGAAGGTATAAATTTAAAAAGTATGGAAAACATTTGAAAGATTCTATTCAAAGTGAAATTCTATAATTACAATTGCTTCTTATGGCGTGCAATTAATTATAACTGAGCTAATGAATTTTCATTCCAGCAAGTAAATATGTTATTTTCAAAATGCAAGGGACATCAATTAGTAACATGCTTTTCTGTTGTCGTAAAAAGTTGAAGTTCTAGCTTTTATTAACATGTGCGGATCGAAATTTTGATAACTAACAAAGACAAATCTAACCTCGGTTGCGTGTAATAGAGCGACGTCGACAATATTAGCCGTGTGGCTTGCCAGATGTGGTTTTATACCATGAAGAACAACAATTCCATTACGCCTTGACGGAATTATCCATATACATATTGCCAAGACTACAGTGTCACCAAGCTTAAAAAAGCACAGGAAAATATGAGAACTAAAAATAATAACAAACCGCAGCAACCAATCATATCGTTGTACTTAAAAATGTACATTCTGTGTCAAATATCATTTTAATGCCGTTTGAGATTTTGTGCGTGCATTAAAACTGTCTTATTTTATATTTTTTCTTGCATTTTACGATCTATTGAAACCAAATAGTCTGTTTCAAGGCGCAAGTTTACCGTCGATAAATCGATTTTGGTAAGTAAATTAATATATACATACATCATATTACAATGATGTATTAGTGTTATGTTTAACAGTAATATGACCGTAAACTTTGTATACCGTAAACTTTATCTTGTTTTAGCTATACTACATCCTGCATCCTATAGAATTTATTTGGAGTACAATGAAAATAAGAGCAGCGGCAAGTAATGTGCAACAAAAAGATAGTGATATTTGTGATTTACAATTTAAAATTAAACAATTCTTTAGACTAACTTGTACTCATTTAAAAAAACATAACAGTAATATTATCCTAAATTTTGGTATTAGTGATTTCATGTTGTTTTATTACATTGTTGAATTAAGTAAATATTGGTTTTTATAATAAAAGGCAAAATGTTTGTATTATTCACAACGAATGTGCATGATAAACTATTAGATACCTCAGCCGAGCGCACTCAAGGATGCTTTAAGGTTGGTAGCATTGTAATTTGTATTGTTAATTAAATTTTTTAATAAGGAAGCAGCAGATGATAATAAATAGTACTTCTTTTTAACGTTTACTAATTTGGAACAATCATGTTTATTAAATCCAACCGATACTAGTTGCTATAATTAATGATGGAAATTAATTATGACATAAACAAATTCAAACAATCTTATCCGTGGTAATGTAACAGGGCGCGATATAACCAAAAAAAACAAACTAATAAATAATGTAATACACCATAATTAGGAATTTTATTGCGGAACTTTAGACAACGTTCCACAATCAAGGACCTTCTAAACACTAGCATTAAAATTCGTATCGCTTTCGCAGCGCTTTATCTACACATATTTGCAAGATACAGGGGCGCACTTTGTTGAAATATTACATTATTATTTTTATTTTATAACCAAATTTTACGAATTTTACAACGAAATGCCCAACAATTCAAAGGCGTAAATTAATTAATTCACTTTAACAACTCAAAATGCTCTTTAAAAGGCAAAAAGGCTGTATATTTTCGGTTTAAATAGAACTAGTGATGGTTAAATTCGCAATTAGGTAAAGTAAGTAATAGATTTTAGCAAAAGGGGTTATTGAATTAATAGTTAGACTATTTTGAATAATATAGGATTTAGAAGAAGCTTTTAATCTACAGAAATTACAAAATTAATATTGTAATAATCTAAAATTTAATACGGGTGTTAACCGCGAGCGATTGAAGATTTATAACATTTCCATCACAACTGATGAAAATGTATTTGTAGCGTTTGTTGTGGATAGCCACTACTAACAAATGCTTTAATAGGAGTTTGCTATTACAAATTTATACGTAAACCAAATGTCAAAAAATGTTGCCATAGAAAACTTTCGGTTTTTATAGACGGCATTTTATGATGGCATTACATACAAGTAAGCTAACTGTAATTGTTAAAATTGCCCTTTAATGCCACTAGAGTTACCTAGTACATGATGTTATGAATCGCACTTTATGATACACTACGGAATTTAAATTTAAATGCAAACAACTCGATTCAAGGATATAATCTACAAATAAACAACGTGCGAATTCTTATTTAAAAATTAGGAATACATTAATTTCAAATATAGATTTCTTAAAAGTATAAATTTTGTCAACTAAGAAATTGAGTATTAGATCAATGAAGGAATGCATTAGAGAATTGGTTACAAAACATTTTTGGGGCTAACTACAAGTAACAGTTCATATTTTAAAATACATTTAAATATCGTCACAATAACAGTTTGTCTGTTTTGATAATAATTTACGTTTTAAATGTTATATTATTTAAATGTAAAGGGAATATACAAATTATAAATAACCAGTACTTGATTGGGGATCAAACTCACGAGATTTGGATTTCAGAAGTAATATTTTGCTACCAAGAATTTGAAGGCACGTTAATTAAAATTCTGATAACCTAAATTTTTCATCTTGTTCAGTGATTATAGACAAATGCGTTACTAATTAATAATTAAGGTCCTGAAACAATTCATCATTTCAATTAATACCTACGTAGGGTTACTTCTAGCATTTGAGTACGTATATTTCGTATCCCTTTTGGTTAATTGAGTAATTTATCTAACACTTTTTATTAATAAATATAATAATCAATTTTAACTAATGCTATTTATCAAGAGTTTATATTGTATAGAAGGTCTTAATTCCGATAAAGGATTTAAAGATGACAAATTCAATATCTTTAAAACACCGAGTGTACTCTGAATTATCGCGTTCTAACGTATAGTGTATATTAGCAAACAAAATGCGAATAATATATCATTGTGATAAATGTAGTAATCAAATAAATGAAGTTATCTAGCTAAAGTATCTAATTATGGAATTACGAAGGTAATGTATCTTTAAGTATACGCGTAGGATTTTTCACGTCCAAATATGGCGTAGACAGTATGTATACCAATTTGTCACAAGTAGCTAACGGTTAAACAATATTTAAAGACAAACTACCGACCGACGTGATAAATTAAAAAAATAATTGAGCGTCAAAACCGGGCCAACAGTATAATAGGCGAGAAAGTTATCAAAGGATGTAATTTTTCAAAATTTGGGGCATCTAAGAACCATATAAAAGTTAAACAAATTCGCTTAAGGGTGGTACAATATTCGTAACAATTAATAACAAATAACTGAAACTGGCAAGGTTAGATTGTAATCAGTTAACACACAAAAAAGATTTATTAGGGTAATTCTTAAATATAAAACTGACACAATTGCAGTGTTTAAAAATAAAGCCTAAATAAAATTGAAATTACTGCATACACAATACCACAAAAAGAGACTGTTTGAAAAAATTACGGGAACAATTAACTGAAAGATTGAATAACGGTGAAATCGTTTTAAATTACTAAATATATTGGAAACGTGCGACAAATAGTGCGGCCAAAAAATAGCTAATTAGCTTGATCTCACAAATTGTTACTTACAAATTGTATGTTGCCTATGCTATAAAACATCAAATTACATTGTGCACTACATACCTGTAACTATGATATAGTGTTTAATCAGAATTTTGTTTAAATCAAATATAGGTAGTAAGGAACCCTTTTATAATAATTATTTTGTATATACCGGGTGTCACAGAAGGAAAGTGCAATATTCAGGGAACTTAAGGTATCAGATATTTTAAATGATATCCTGTTAAACATTGTTTTTGTTCCCAGCTGTTTTAAAAATATAGTACTTATAAAGCAGCCCGTGCGCTCTTTTATGGGACGCAACAGGCGCATGATAGCTACTAGTTTTGTAAAATGAATGAACAGATCTTCTTCAGACGCTTTTTTGATGAACCGATAAGAACTATTTTATCAGGAGAGGGGATACAGCAGCTCAATGATGCTTTCCCTGAGTGATGGATATACCATTGCGATCAGATGTACTGACTACCGCGATGTTTAGACTTTTGGCCCATCGGAAAAAATATAAGGAGATGAATGGAAGCCGTAGTTCACTAAATAAAGCAGCATTCTCGCTAAGAATTAATTGATGGCATTTTTGACGCTTCTATTTATCAAAACACAGTCACATGCATTCCGAACACTACTGGTAACCTTAAAACAAGGGTTGTAAGCTATATCATTGATTTTATATAAACAGATTGCTCACGCCTATACTAAAAATTGGAAACCGCAAAATGCCGGTGAACACCAATTGGCAGCACTTCTACCCGTTAATTTGCCGGCGAACATTAGGTGGCTCTGCATTCACGGTCTACTTCATTCTAAGTATATCATCACTTGTGTTAGTAATACGAACATGCCGAGAATACCTGTATTTATATTTATTAAGTTGCCCGAAACGGCTGTTTTCATTATGAAGTAATAAACTTGTTCGCAATTTATTCGAATTTCACAAATTATGCCACAAATGTAATAATCCTTTTTATATTAAATTATTCACGGTTTTAATTTGTTCATAAATGATTTCAAAGATATTACATAATTATTATACAAAGCTCTCATTTTACATACTCCGATTTAAAGTAGGTACTTGTGTACATATGTATATAAAATCAAGACAAAGTAAACTATTTTAATTACTAATTAATAACCAAGTCAAAAAATAGTAATTCAAGTTAGTTCACAAAATGCAGGTAAAAGTGTTAAGCTTACCAGACGTTTAGATGCCCTATTTATCTTGATTTTATAAAATTATGGTCATCTTAGATCACGTGGCGTCAGATGCATTAAATTGTTCTCATGCTAATTATAAACAAACAAGCAGACCTTTCAAAGTTCGAATATTAGATGCTAAAATATTCTAATTAATTTAAATAAAATCTGCAATGCCAGGAAATATTTGACACTATGCGATAAAAAAAATTCGCCAAATATTAAGATGTACAGATTTCCTGTTAATCATAATAGCCGCTTCCAAAAAATTATACAATCAGGTAAATTAAATAAGATACGTTTATTACAATTTAGGATTTTAAATCGCTAATCTAGCGCCATAAAGCTATAGCTAGCGTCAAAATATTTGTAAAATTATTAACAATTATTGTTGGGTGCCGCAAGATTAGTATTGTTTTGGCAATGGCACCTAACATCAGTAGTAGGAGATGGGGGGTTCTGGATCCACAATTGGGTCAAGGTCATTAACCCATCGACCTTGACCCAATTGTGGATCCAGAACCCCTTCTCTGGCTTA
>JAHWXV010650757.1:0-11520 GCA_024586415.1 Phrixothrix hirtus
CTGATATCATCCGACCATTATTAAATATTGATATTAATTAAGGCAAACTGACAGTCATCAGTACTAATTAAATGTATTTGTTAATTGAACTTAGCATGGTTTTACCATTTAGTAAAAAAACCTGTTTGTGGAGGCAGCTGCTTTAGAAAGTTTTCTTGGACTACGCTCCATACGATGTTAAATGTTTGCAACATTATTTTCTGTTAAAACTGTTGATCTTCCTGGGGACTTCCCTTTGCAGATACAATATATTTCTTCAAAACGTTGAACGATTCTTCTTTTATGACTCACGAATGTTTTGTAGGCAACATCAAAATTAAGAAACGCTTCGGTAAATTGCTGAAGACATGACTGCAATGAATACTTCGACGTTTTAAATACATTGATAGTCTTACTTTACATTTGGAAAAAAGGCGGATTAAACATATTTACCTAGATAATTTTATACAGCGTGTACATTTTAAAACGAGCCAGGCAAAAATAAATCAAAAACTACTGATAATTAAAAAAAACTCTGAAACACATCAAATTTTATTCGGAAGGAGACACTTTTGTTATAGTTACGGAATAAGCGTATGTGTAACCCCTCACTCCCCATCATCACACCCGCCGATAATCTTTAATGACATAACCCTATGTGTGATACCTCATTCTAAAGGTAATTTTATTAGTAATACAGCCGTCTGGAAAATTTTAAAAATCATTAAAGCTTTTGAGAATTACAAGGAAAAAGTGTCAAGACAAATGAAAGCAATTGAAAGTTACTGTGTTAAGGTCTTAATTAATTTTTTAAATAAAATACATTAGTTTTGACAATAATAAAATGAATGATTATTGAATTCAACTTAAAATTAAGCAATTAGATAAAAGTTTTTGCTATCAATATAATGTAATGTAAAAGTGTAATACAAAATTTGTTTGAAATGCTCAAATTGCTCTCCATTCCCATTAAGACAATAATAAAGCCCGTTTTCGAATTTTCTTCTTACATTTTGGAATCTCCCACGCGCAATATTTTGGCAAGCAACAGTTATCCTATTTCTTAGTTCTTAAATATTTTCTGGCTGGCTTTTATAAACAATTGACTTTAAATAGTCCCATAAAAAGAAGTCAATACGACTCAGATCTGGAGACCATATAGGCGATTCTATCGGTCCTCTTCTTCCTATCCAATGACCTGGAAATGTTGCGTTTAGCCACGTAATGAAGTGGAGCGCCATCTTGCTGAAAAAACAAACCATTCTTGTCTATCAGTTGATTGTCATGTGCATCTTGCTGATTCTCCATACTTAGGATGATTAAAGGATTAATATAATTTTGAAAAAGATTTAAGTATAAAGCACCATTTAGATCTTCTTCGTTGAATATAGGGCCTATTACAGAGTTTCCAGGAATACCAGCCCACGCGTTAACTTTTTCAGGATTTGAGTATGCACCTCCCTGATTATATGTGGGTTTTGTGAATCCCAATAATGATAACGTTTATGTAAATTGTGCACTCATCACTGAAACAAATATTTTTTACAGAAATTTCGTCTTTGTTAATCATGTCTGTAATAATTTCGCAGAACTCAATCCATTTATCAAAGTCATCTTCATTTAATTCGTGAATAGATTGCACCTTATAGGGATGAAATTTATTTAAGCAAAAAATTGTATGTACTGAACCGACAGAAATATCAGTCAACGTGGAGAGTTCGCGTACAGAAGTTTGAGGTGTACCAGCAATATGTCTAAGAACTTCAATCTGAGTTAACTCGTTGATTACTCTTCTTCCTTCTCTCCTGTTGTTATTAACCGATACAGTATCAAAAAATTTTCGAATTAGTTCTAAAAAGTACTTATGATTCAAATTGTTTTCGGGATGTTTTCTATTAAATTCGGTAGCAATTTGTTTAGCGTTTTCATTGCATTTTCTGTAAAAAATAATTATATCTGTTCTTTGCGCTAAAGTATACACTATTTTCAATTGTTGACAGCACTTGAAAACAAAACAAAACAAACACAAGCAAAGCTTTCCTCTAATTTTATTAAATGTCATGTTTTAATAATGCACTTTGTTAAAATGATAAAAACAAATTACACTGTTATCTAATTGTTTAATTTGTTGAATAATTTGAAGTCAATATTAATTCACTTTGATATCGTTAAAACTAAATGTATTTTACATAAAAAAATAATTAAAACCTTAACACAGCAAATTTCAATTGCTTTCATTTGTATTATCATTTTTTGCTTGTAATTTTCATACGCTTCTATAATTTTAAAAATTTTACAGAGGACTGCATTTCTAATAAAATTAGCTTTGAAAAGAGGTATCACACATAGAGTTTTGCCGTTAAAGATTTTCAGGAGGGGGACGGTGGACTGAGGAGTTACACACACGCTTATTGTGTAACTATAACAATGTGCCCCCTTCCATATAACAGTTGACGTGTTTGGGAGTTTTTTATAATTTTCAGTAGTTTTTGACTTATTTTGCCTGGCTCGTTTTAAAATGAAAACACCGGATAACAAACACTTCTTGTAATTGAAAACTCAAGTTTATCAGATTCTTGAAAACGTTGGAAATCTAAACTGATATAATTCTATAATTCCTATAAATACACCGAATCCATCATATGATTATTGAAACTGTAGAAATGTAACATTTGTCTAAAGTTAAGTAATTGCTATGAACTATCATAATATTGAGTACATATGTACAGTGACTCACAATGAAAGTGATCCACTAGGTTCTAGGGTTCAAATTGTGCAAAATATCCTAATAATTGGTCTAAATTAAGTTTTATTTTATTATATAAAATAAATTTACTATATTTTAAACATAATAAAAGTGCAAAATAAAAATAAAATTCTTCGAATTGCATATTAATGAACAAAATTTAAAAAATATTCCAAAAACTATGTCACAATGGAAATGATCCACTTTAAGAACATTCCTAAAAATAATTTCAAAAATTGTAAAAATAATTAAATTAATGCTTAGTTGGATATCCTTTATTGGTTAAAATGGCTTGTAATCCAGTGGTCATGGATTTAGTGAGTTTTTCCGTATAAGTAGGTTCAATTTTTGCCTATTCCAGCCGCAAAGCACGTTTTAGTTCTTCTTTGTTTGAAATATGGTAATTTCGAATACGTTATCCAATTCGTTCCGTAAATTCTCTATTATATTCATGTCGGGAGATTGAGGAGCAGTTTCGAGAACCTTCGGACAATTATACAATAACCACTCTTTAATAATAAATGATGAATGTTTAGGATCATTATCCTGGTACATATGGAATGACTCCAGAATTCCTAATTTTTCTGCACTAACTTTCAAATTTTGTTTTAAAATATTTAAATACATCCACTTGTCCATGATGCCTACGATAAAATGCAAATGACCTATTCCTGCAGCACTCATACAGCCCCATAGTAAAACGGAGCCCCTCCGTTTTTACTGATGCCCGGAGATGCTCTTTTTTAAGTCCTGTATTGGGGTGTCTCCAAACAGTACCTTTGCCATCTGATGCAAACACGTTGAATTTACTTTCGTATGTATAAATCACATTCTTCGAGAAATTGAAATCTTTATTCCTATATCGTTAGCGAAATTGATACGAAGCTTTCTATTTTTCTTATTAACATAAGGCTTTTTCCTGGCCATTCGGCCGTGGTAATTCTGTTTACGTAAAACTTTTCTTACAGTTTGGGCATTCGCGTCGTATTTTAAATACCTATTAACCTCAGCAGTTCATTTCGGAGCACTAAGTTTTGGATTTTCCCTAATTTTTCTAACGTTTCTAACATTCATCAGAGGGGGTAAAAATCTTTCTGTTATTTGGTTTGAATTTGTTTATGATTCTATTTCATTAGGGTTTCGTCTAATAATATGTTGGACGGTACTGCCACTTACATTTACAATTTCTGCAATTTTTCTCTGACTTTTACCAGCATTAAAATGACGAATCACTAAATGTCTTTGTTCGAGAGTTGTTTGCCTTTTAGACGTACTCATTGTGATATTTTGTGATTGTAATAACACACTAACGATTGCTATACGTCATATAATAGTCTGTTTACAGTTTATGACTGATAATTGCGCTCCAAAGTCAACCACCGCGTTATATAGAACGGTACTTCTCGCTGAATCACTTTCATTGTGAGGTTACTTCTGAGGTTATTTTTCGATTATAATTACTAAACAAGTTCTAAATAGATTTTAATCAGTTTTATTGTATAAAATAGGCAGATTAATCCAATATGTATGCGGCTTTGATAACTATTAGGGGACCATGGGGGAATTCGAGCCTACTAAAGAAAATTTTTGATAAAAACCATATTTGTTTTTATTACGATAAATTTTGATCAGGAACTTTAACCTTATTTATTTTAGTATCAATAAATTACAGTTTAAATAAACTACAGTTATGCATTTCAGAAAAATAAGAGATTTTAAAAACAGTCATTCGCTCTGATTACCCCATTTGTCGGGTAATGAGAGCCTATTTAATGCTCATATGTGAAATGAGAGGTATAATTTTTCATATAAGAAGCTTAAGATAATCAAAGCAACCAAATTTTAATTGTCAATGTATATAGCTATTTGTTACACAAATAAAGAAATAAAACTATCAAACAAAACAAAGAAATAAACAAACAAACAATTCAAATTATTAAACAGAAACAAAACAATAGATATTTTAATGATCCAAAAAAAAAAAGCACAAATATAAGAAGCTGGATTATCGATACCAGAACATCCTTTATGCGCCCAGCTTCCGCAACTTCTGCAGCGGTACCACATCTACCCACTTTTGCCTGTATCTGAACAAATTGCACATAGAGTTTGCTTTTCGAAATATTCAGACTCATCATCGCAAATTAAATCTTCGCTTATTTCTTAATTAGATGATTCTTCAGATACACTTTGAAACAAATTTTTTTTGCTCTTTTAACTCTTTCGTTTTTGGTTGTAGTCTTTCTTCTCTTAACTCCTTTGTCTTTGGTTTTCCCGTTGGTACATTTCCCTTTGATACATTTTCCTTTAGTAGATTTTCCTTTGGTACATTTTCCTTTGGCGCAATTTTCTTTATTACAGTCCCCTTTGTTTTTCTGAATCGCTTTTGTATTACGCTCTTTTTGAATACGTTTCTTCTTTTTTTGTTCAAAAACAGCTTTCATGGGTGTGCTAGTTAAAATTTCGGAATGTTGTTTATCCTTTGATACCTTGTGTTTATTAAAAATTTGGAGTTATGGAATTGGGCTTACAACAGATACAATGGAAGCGAAGTTAGTTTGATCGTTAGCGATATTGTTTCGGTTATGATTTGATAAGGACGAAGTTATAGTACACCTGACGGTATCTGACTCGTGAGTTTCAGTATAGCATATGATGGATATGAAATTAGGCTAGGATTGACAGTAGCTGACTGCTGAATAAGTTGTTTTTGTAGTGTTTCGTATGATGTGGATGGAATTTGTGAATAACGTAAAATAGATCAACTTGTGGCAAGGTTGACATTATCTGGTTGCTCGACTGCCTGCTGTGGTGTATCCATTGATGTCAATTGAATCGTGGTAGGGTTGACAGCAGGCTGCGGAATGATAAGTTGTTGTTATGTGTCGTGCGATATGCACTGAACAGTAACACCTACAGAACTTGCTTCGTTATCAGTTGCAATGAAATCGTCATCACAAAAAAACTGCAGGATTCATCGGAAATATTCCCGTTGCCTTAAATCCTGTAATTCCTTTTTTCTAAATGGGCAACTCTAATGTAGGCCTTATTGAATAGTCCTGCAATCTCATATAGTATAATTTTCGTCAAATATTTTGATTTAATGTAAATGCCGCACTCTTTATTGTAAGCTCTTTTGAAATGGGAGTAAAAGGTAACATCAATAGGCTGTAGACTATGTGATGAGTTTCGTGGAATGGTAAGCACTAAGATATGATTTTGTTTTGCCAATTTTCAAGCTTCTAGAGTGGAATGGCTATTATAATTATCCAAAACTAACAAAATTGGTCTTTCAGCAGTAGGTTTACGGTTTGTTTTATAAAATGATGCAGCCATAAAATGAATATATTTTCATTTGTCCATCCATTATGTGAACATGTGTAGATAGCTCCTAATGGACCATCCTTTTCAAGCTATGGTGAGTTATGTTGTCGGGGAAAAATAAATAGAGGAGGAACGAAGGACCCTGCAGCACTCATAGCACATATTACTGTGACGGTTTTACCTCTTTCCCATGATGTAACAGCGCCAACGCGTTTCAGGCTTTTGGGAGCTATAATTTTCTGAGTTTCTTGGACAGTCGTTACCCCAGTCTCATCGAAGTTGTTTATCATTTGTGCTTCAAACTTATATTCCAGAATCAATTTCTCCAAATTGTCAAAAAAACGTGTCACCTCAGTCTTGTTAAATCCGAGTATTCTATTGATACTCGTAACCTCGAACTTTTTAATACTTAAATCAGGATGATGTTTTAGAAAATTATACAGCTAATCTTTTTCAACAGTTTTATTGACTTCGTTAAACCTTTCTACAACACCTAGTTTTTCAGCTATGGTGCAACATTCTTTACGAAATTGTTCTTTTGTGAGTCCCTAAAATTTATTTGACATAGTACGAAGATGATCAACCAGTACTGTGCGTGGCTCATGAGTAAAAATAGGAGGTCTTACCATCTTAGGAGAGCATTTGTACTTATCATCATTAGCTTTAGTCAAATTGTATCTCTTGTTTAATGTGCTGTAAGGTATTCCAGTTTCTTGGGGTACTTTGTACACCGATATGCCTCCTCTTCTAAGAGTGGTGATAGCATTTTCCAATGAATATACCGCCCAAGAAGCTTTGGTAGTAGTACGTTCTCTTTTAATATTTAATTTCGTTTCTAGTATTATTACCGTTTTTGATTTTAAATACTTGCTTTCAAGAAGTTGCAATTATTAAAATATGCGGATGCTATAGTTATATTTATATATTTAACATTACTTACGTTTCCACAAAGAATAAGTAGTAAAACTAAGAAGGACGACACTGATTGCAAAATATAACTAAATTAGTTGTTTTTATTTCAGGAATGGTGACGAGAAACCTAGCCATTTTAAATTCCCCAGATCTTTTTTAATTTTTTACCGCCCTGGATGCACTCTTTTTCGATGGCTCTGTATAAAAGAACTTTGAAAAGAATTAACTGATTGTGAATAAAATTGGTAACTAAATAACTTGAAAATATTATGTGTATTGCATGAATGCTTGTAAATACCTGAAGTTTTTATACACAGATGTGCAAAAAGGATCTAAGCGAATTCTAGTTGAATTTCAGCGGTTCAAATTTCTCAGTATTAATTTCATTAAAAGTTTTAAATACCATAACTTTAAAAAATTCATATGTAAATTGAATCTGCCTTAAAAATTAATGTCTCATAAAATTTAGAAACAACGTAGTTATTTTTATATGTGAATAGTTCCAGATTCCATTTCTTTGATTAAACCTAATATCAAACAAACAACCTATGTAACAAAGTTAAGCGACCGTCCGGTCGTAACTCATAAGTATATCTTTCGGAAGCCTCGGGAATCACACTAGTGTAAACAAAATCTTGATTGTATGCAGCATGAATTTGGGTCAAACAAAATTTACCACAGCATTACACTTTGAGATACTATTACACTAAACCGATGAGTTACTGCTAAAGTTCCTTCAAATTAAACAAACGAAAATTGTTATTACTTACGTGATTTTAAATGGCATTAAAATATTTTTAGAAATAAATGTAATATTTTTCAAATGCTTTGCAATGTATTTAAACTAGATAACCTATGTAGGTAAATTTCAATTTCGACAATGATAATGGTAACTTAAAAAATTTCAATCGCCAACGCCAAATTTTTAAAAATGCATTTACTTTCTTTCGGTTTCATTTATTAATTTTGTTGTACTCCACTCACTATTTTAAAATGTTTGTTGTATTGCACACGTTCATATTGCGATTTATTAAAAATCCATAAGTTTAAATAAACGTACACGTTTCATTCAATTTCATGCCCTCGAGGAGTACTTTCAATATGATTAGCTAATTTAAAAAAATATATCGACAATTTAGCCGCTATTGTACACTAATCCAAACATTAAAATACATTGTTTTTATCACTCAGAAATTAAAAATAAATTTAATATCAACATGTTTGTCCACAAACCAATAATATTTTGGAGTAGTTCAACAAGCGTTATTTTTAACTCAAGAACAGTTTTTTCGTCGATAAACGAATACAGGTTCTGTATTAGTTAGTTGCCTACAACATATTCAAATTAATCAAAACTGAAGAGAGGCATTTGAGGCGCTTTGCTTGTTAATGCATTATAAAATATTTATCAATTAAATAATTTGTAAGAGATGGGAAATATATTCAAATCGTTTTGTTGAAGACGTTGATGTTATATTTTGAGATATATTTTTTACGAGATTGTTGTAAAATTCTTTGGATATTACTATAGATATTCGGTTTACAGTGAAGGTAATTAGTTAATGTGTAAAATCTAGGTATATCTAATACATGGTGCATTAAATTTATAGGTCACCTAAATGTTTACTAAATTGTACTCTTTCCGATAAGTGCGAGCACTATGTCAAGTTGGTACTCAATTATTTATGGCAAAATAATATTGGCAGTTTCGTGCATAATGTTAGAAAGAAATTTATTAAGAAA
The DNA here is from genome assembly GCA_024586415.1 of Phrixothrix hirtus. Lineage (NCBI taxonomy): Eukaryota > Metazoa > Arthropoda > Insecta > Coleoptera > Phengodidae > Phrixothrix > Phrixothrix hirtus. The sequence continues at coordinate 8,705 of JAHWXV010650757.1, forward strand.
TTTAAATATAACATATTAGAAAGACTTATTTTACGACGATGTCTCCATAAAAAATCAGAGTTGAGAGTAGTTTGGTTAAAGTAATTGACAATTTAAAACCATATTTATTATCAAAAGTAATTTGTTAAGAAGTAGCGCTTCAAGAGACAATAGCTACATAAAAGCTTTCTAAGTGATTACTAAAGAAACATAAAATATTTACCCCGCAGTGATGAATCAATTAAGGGCGGCGTCATAACATAAATTCTAAAAGTGCTTCAGAAATTAGTATCAATGTGTAAACGCATTTTTCATATTAAATACTATTGGTCTCTACATTAACGTATATACCCATATGCATAATGTTAACATAATAATAGCTCAAACTTTACAATTCCCGCCATTAGTTATAAAATGGAGAATTTAAATCTCCAAAAACGTGTCTCGTAGTTTTTTAAACAAAATTAATTGAAAAGAATTTTAATATCAAATACCATCATTTTAATGAACAATTTTTCGAAAAAATTCATGGCAAACTAATTTCTGATAATACATATACGAGTACATTACAGGCAATTTGGATGTAGCTCAAACCTATACCATAACTCCAACGAAATTTGGATTCAGTTCAAATTACGGTTCAGCAAATTCTAGTTAATCGCGTAAACAAAAAGTCTTTCTATCTCGAACATAAAATAGCCTTTTACAAAAAAAACAGCAAAGTCAAAAACGAAACCGAAATCAAAATCAGCACAAATATTGCAACAAAAACAAAGTTACGTTCAATCGGAGCACAATGAGGAACCAAAATGACCAATACTCAGTGCTAGTATTTCTATAAAATAAAAATAGTGGCCAGGACAAGAATAAGTACCCTAATAGAAAGAAAGAGATCATTAGTACGAAACAGGGTTTAGACAGTTTTTGCTTGATTAGTGTGCCAAAATCGTTGTTTATTATAAACAATTGCAGGTTTCTCTTATTTTACAGAAATCCTAATTTTAGGTTTTTATGGAGACGTTTTTGAAATGAAACATATTTTAAGGGGCAGATGCCATAACTTTATGCATACAAACCTATGTCTCGAACATTCCACTTAGGGCAGAACTGCACCTTGTTTGTTTGTTTTAGGCTGCGACTTAAGGATGCGGAAATTATATTAGCTCTTTTGGACAAGAATAGCCATATAGTTATTTCGCAATGCCTTCTAGAATTTTTCCGAATATGGAGGAGTTTCACCACCAGTTAACGTACTAAATATCACAGTAATACGGGACTTACGAATCTACTTTTTTATCAGAGAATAAGGCACATTTTTTAAATTTCTTTCCGTTGAAAAATTTACTAACATCGATGTAGTTTGAACCTGGATCGCTTGGTTGTAGAGACAAACATACTAACCGCTACGCCAATTGGGACTGGAACTGCGCCTTATCCAGTACCTCAGAACGTCCCAAAGTAAATCTACTTATGTCTAAAAAACGATCTACAGTACACTCCTTTAAAAACAGTGATGTATCTAGTGTTTAATAGTCAAATACGTTATGTAATTTGTATGCAAGTATTTATTTTTAATTTTAGTGTGCAAACACCACCCTGATATCTTGACGAATTTAACAAATTAATTAACTCAAATCAGTATATTAACTAGCTTACGTGTATTCTGTCTATAAAGCTGTCGCTCGTTTAAATCGCCTGTAGCTATCGGAGTATTTGACTTGCATACGTGAACGTTCGTTAAAAAATTGGGACTCAATTAAAATAGTTCGGCTTTAATGTGGAACAACACAATAATTTGCAATACAAAATTGTTCTTTAAATTCGAACAAGTGAGGTATACATAAACACCCTAATAAATTATTAAACAAATTCTCTAAATTGTGGCCGATATGATATTAACTTAATTAATAGCGATTTTATAATACGAAAATAGCCCGAGGATGATAAGGTAAATAATATTCGCCATCTTTCGGATAAAGTATAAGCGCCTTCAAACAATTTGGAAAAGTAAATATACAATAATTGTTCAAGAACGCTGTATATGGATTTTATGCTTTCGTTTAATGGCATACTAAGAACATCTAGATAATTGTTTATTAACACGAACAATAACACCAAACATTTTAAAATTCTCATTAATTTAAATTTAAATAATCTTTTAAATTCGTTTTAATAAAATTAATCTGGCAGATAAATGCTACTGCAACGTAACAAAATGTAAAAGAAATTGCCATCGCTGTATAAAAATGTTAAAACAATCACCTCAATTTAATTTATGGATCCTGTAACCTTAAACTCAGGGTACATCGGCAAACTGCGTGGGTAAATATCAATCCCCACTCCCTTATTTACAGTCTTCAGTAGTTAGGCAAGCCTTGATGCTATCGCGAATAACAGCTGCTCTGTTCGTGAGACTAGTTAAGTGCATGAGAGATCAGTGCAGTACCCCAGATTTTGTATATCTTCATATTTGATAAGATTACCTATTATTTTATTTCGTTAAATGATTGAATTGTGGCAAATTCGACATTAACCCCTAAGGGAAAATTAGAATTAGGTCAATCAACATTCTACGACGAGCTCCTAAAATCAGCAGGGCCGTTTCGTATCATACGAAGTGCGGTGTGGCCTAAAACCTGAGCGGGATGTCACGGTCTCACCTTTGTCTTTTATTTATTCTACATTAATTTTAGTATGTACATTTGGTATGCCCTGTATATAGGTACTTAAAATTTCATTTTGGATGTTTCTGTGTGTGTACATTAGTAAATAATTCCTTTTCTTATATTAATATTCCAGGAATGAAGGTCGAGGTCAATTAATAAACCTAATTCCGG
>JAHWXV010650761.1:0-11664 GCA_024586415.1 Phrixothrix hirtus
CGATTTAATCTACGACGCTTTCACACTTGTGCGTTGCGATTGACTTCAGTGTTTTTTTCTTTAATTACAAGTGTGTGGCGCCCAATTTCTTTCCTTCCTTCAGGTATTTTAGATTGGTTCTTGTGCGAGCTCGTACCAATTTCGGGACCACCCGGCGCTCGTCAGCACCGAGACCAGGATTCCCGCCAGCGACACTGGGAGCGGAACTTGCACCTGCCAGCCACGATATTGTGTTCGGTGGTTATCTCGACCATCTTCTTTTTGTAAGTAACTCCTCCCCACTCCCTAGCCTCCGCGGCACTAGAGCCGGCCGGACATTTTTCTTTTGTTTCCGCCACTAAGCGTGATCCTGCTAGTAAGGCCGTTTGCGCTCATCTATCCAATTTTAACGTGGCAACAAACTGTGCCGTAAAAATGGTTTCTGTTTTTGTTATCAATAAATTTTGTTTTATTGTTATTTTAAAATTTGATCTTCAATAAAATACTATACTAAACTGTATGTGTGAATGTTTGCAGACGTATGTTCATTAAAACTTCTTAATTTCTTTTTGACCGTACACGGCAATAGTATGTTATGGTATCACCGATGTAATTAGTTGGTTGCAAAAATTTTCGATATTCCTCGTATTCTAATAGAGAATTCTCGGCTTCGAACTTAATTATTTTGTATCCAATGCCATGGCTATATTTTAGTTATTTGTTGTTATATTTAATGATTTAGTTTTAAGTGTATTCCAAAATTAGTGAAATTAAGCGATTACCTGGTCCAAACACACTAAATTTTGTGAATTTGACGTTTGCGTATTTTAACAACTTGTGTGACGTTGAGATCAATTCTCATTCACCACGTTTCAAAATATTTCCAGAAATTCGCCTTTAGAATTAGTGATACCATATCAATTAGCCAATAATTTCTCCGTGGAATTTGGGTTAAAAGCTTGCAGTTATTAAGTTTGTCGCACGCTAGTTCTCTAAGTTTAGTGGTGTATATAAAATTTCATATTCTAACGTGTTCTATTTAACAACAGTGTCGTAATGTTCGATTCCGGCGTTACTAGTTAAGAACATCGTGCAAAAATAGTAAAATACGCTTATTACGCCAACAAAACAGACTTCCAAGATGCGTTTATGGATAAAAAGACGTAGGAATTGATATTTAAACGTCTAAAGGGACTATTTCAAAACTAATGCCTGGTTGTTTTACAAATAACTTTAAGAATATTTAAAATCAATTAGAATTAAAATTACCCGTTAAGGAAGAATGTAAAATAATTGTAGTTGGTATCATCAACTATGCTTCCCGACTACACACAATGTCTATGAATACAAATATTAGTTTGAACTTTATTCGTCTACGTTGATTCTAGTCTGGCCGAGAATATTGGCATAGAAGCCGTTTCATATATTTCACCATTTTAATTGGCAATTCTTGGCAAGCTATTTTGCAATACACTCAGATATGACAATTCAATAAATACCTCATCATTAATGACCGTAACATAAAAATCAATTCGTTTTTTCCAATTTGCTCTTATGCATTAAAAACCGATAGTACGCAAAAATTACATGTAATATTAATGTTGAACTACTAGTAATTATTTTTTAATTCGCTGGTTCAACAAATACGAAGTTTTTATTATTATGAAATATTTGTATAAAGTTTAGCATTTGTATAATAAATTTGACTTCGCTATCTATTGACAACGGAAAATAAATTTTAGTATTAATGCCTAACATTTTTACATATGGATTTGATTATTATGCTCTACAGTTATCAATTTGTGTTTCCTTATTGTTAACTTGAGATTAAAAATTTCTGTTAACACAAAATTAATCTAATTTTTTATTATGCTCTACCAAAAATGTATTCTTTATTTCAATACATATTGTATTTAAATTGTAAAAGCTTGTAAGGCAGTGTTAGAAATTTGACTTGCATTTTCAGAAAAACCTTAAATTTAATAAGAATATGCAAAAATTCGAGTATTGCAGAAGATTTCTGTGTTATCTAATATTTAGTTCATTTTTTACAATTCTTTCTACAATACTTTAATATTCGATTATCTGGATCCAAATAATAATATGAACTCTTGAAACGAATTCTGTTTTGAGATTTCACGTTTTTTAATCAAATTTATTTAATCACTATTTACAGTGATTTAATTTAGACCTTAATGATGTCCTTACTTCAGCTCCAATACATTTATTATTTGGTATTCTTATATTTAATTCACGTCAGCAATTTTTATATTTATTTTAGACGTTAGAGTAATAATTTAAAGATCTGTAACTAGTTTTTACAAGTTATCGTTCATTAATTCCTCAATTTTATTATTCTGTTAACTATACTTTTATTTCAAACTTTCACTACATTACTTGTGTAATAACATCTTCATTCGAGATATGCGGGATAAGTCATCATCAAGTTTCGACCGTTGCTTTTCTTTCATGGCTAATAATACCTAAATAACCATTTTTTTTATGTTCCAGTTAGCCGCAGTCAAGCCATGTCTACGATCTTTTGCTTTGCTACACTTATATTTTCATCATGTTTAAAATCTTTTATTTTTATATTTGTATTTAATTTTATTTATTGATAATACTTGAACAATTATTTTAATTGAAAATTTGTTATATATTTATCGAAAAAAAGGCGTAGACCAAAGAGGATAATCCTACAAAAGGTTAAGTAAACAAATGTTTAAAGGCTCCAGAATAGAGACTCCATTCTTATCTGTATAAAATTGAAGTGTCAGTGGTCACTTAAAGAGTAATGTCGTCACCACTTAGCAAATCAATTATTAATTATTATTAATTTGATAAGAAGCCGCAGAAACAACATATAATGAATATTCTTCAGGAATGTGATGAAGTACGATATAAAGATGCGAAATCAACCAAGACTTTTCAAATGCGTTCATTTGCTAAAAGCAAATGTGGGTTACAAGGAGACTAAAGCTTTTTTATCGGACAAGTTGCCTAACGATCATCAAGCTTAGGTGGAATAGACAACCTAAAACTATATTAAATAACAAGAATGCCTAAATTTAAAAATAACAAAAGATATAACTGCATAACATCTCCTCAAAATTAATTCCCTTGTGCATAAATACGCCGTTTTATGCTCATTTTTCATTGGTGGAAACAAGATCATCAGTTTTAAATGCTTTAAGAAGATCTGCCGTTTTCTTCCACACATCATAAAGGCTTTCAAAAATGACTCCTCTTACGCCTGCTTTTTATTTTATGAAATAAAAATAAGTCACGTGGCACAAGATCGGGTAGTTTGGAGAATGTTGGAAGGCGATAATGTATTCAGAGGTCAAAACTTGCTTCATAGTTAAAGTGTTCTGGGAGTGTTAGGAACATTAGTCTTAGGTAACATCCATCCATTTTTACACAGCTCAGATTTTTTTCGAACTCACTCCGTCAATTTTTTCAGAACCTCCATATAAGCGCTGGTTATTTGACCTACTTTTGGAACTAGCGATACGCCTTTAATATTGAAAAACATAGTAAGCTTTGCTCAATCAGGCTATTTTCTCTGGGAGATTCTGACGGTTTAAAGTGCTTAGGCTGTTGTTTAGTTTTGGGGTCGTAGTAGAAGATCTGCCTTGATATCGAAAATGTTAGCACAGTTTGAAATTCGGTACTATTGGTATTGTATGAAATTCTTAGGAACAGTTCTAGCATGGACTTTTGACATGTCTAATTTATCGCGCAAAGCTTATCTGATAACCTCCCTATTGATGTATGATATCTCAGCAATCATTCTTTTTCTCAAACGTCAGTATTTTCTAGCAATTTGTGTAACCTTTTCGACATTTTCACAATTTGTCACAAACACCGGACGTTCTGATTTTTCATCGTCCTCAACTTTTTCTCTGCCAAGATTAAAAAAGCTCCTGCCACTGAAAACCACGTGTTTATAAGGTCCATTAGGTGTTCAATATTGACCCTTTGTTCGATTTTTGAGTGTAAAAAAATGTAGGCAAAACGGCACAATGGTAACGTGAATATACTCGCAACCCATTACTTCAGTCACTAATTTGAATGACATTCTAAATTTTAATGCTGAAGCTAAAGCTGAAACTTCATTCAAGGCAACCTGACTGGTCTCGTTGTTTGATTGTTACACCTCATACATGGTTTTTGGTGAATTGCTCAAATGAATATAATTACGCATGTAACCTGACTACGTATATTTTTCAACAATTCAGAGTAGTATTTAACTTGTACGCGTGGTAATCACGCACTCGATTTTTCTGATTACCTAAGCAAACCAAAATATCAAAATTGCCAGGCGTTTGTGTTCTTTATGAGAAAACGATTAAATAATAACCATCCTAAGCATTCTTATTTCCCCTTCTTAGAGAGTGTTAATCAGCAATTCAAATCATAGAAGTTAATATTTTTATACACAAATAAAATTTCTTTAAGTGAAAGGTATTAAGGTAATTTACTAATTAACAAATTTCTTAATTTATATTGGCAAAGGTTTGTGTTTGGTACACAAAATAACAGCCTGCGATAGCTTTCGGCCTATTGGGGCTCATCAGGCAAACGTAGCAACCCCGGTATCCAAACACAAATCCTTCGAAGCTTAATATACACATGTATATAAACCTAATATACAAAATATTAATAGAATGCCATCTATTGATCAAGGATTATGTCAGCTCTTGCTGTTTGTTTAATAACATTAGATAAATAAAGCGATATTTAGTACCATTCACGTTAATGATTAATATAATTTTAGTTAAACCAGGATTCATTAAAATAATTTAGAAATCCATCTTATAAAAGGATAAAGTTAAATTAAAAATCTATTTGAATGTACCTCATATTTTATTTTGGAATATTATCAAGTAATTTTAGTTAAAACTTCGTTAGCAAAAAATTATCTCAAGCTATGAAATAACAGATATCACGTCAGAAATTCTAGAAAATTGTTGCAAGGCACAAGGTACACGCTTCTATAACAAACAAGGTTACAGTTTGTTTCATACAAAATATAGTTATGCACACAAGGAATGAACGGGCATGATGCCATTTAAGCTTAAGAAATAATTAACTAGGTTACAATACCACCAGTGTAAAGATATTTACTCGGCGCCGTACAGACGGGATAATATGACCTGATCGAGCATATTATGAGCGATCCCGTAAAACAGTGAAACAAAATTATGAAGCGAGGGGGATAGTCATCATAGGTGGTGTGAAAGTGGTCAGTTCTTGTTCGGAAGTGTCTTATTTATTTCTGGAGAATAATATTACCTTTATTGAAGTTTTAAAGTACCTGCCTGACTTTAGGCATTTAGGCAGTAAATCCAAGTTATTTTGGGATAACCAATTCGATTTGAAAACGATCCATTTCAATGAGGGTTATCAATCCTAAAAATTAAGAGCTAAAAGTGCTTCTCGAGTTCAGAGCGTTTTTCCACCTATACGTGTCATATTTTTTGTTCTTTCTTTTCCTACTACAAACCTGGTAAAGCAGGACAACTTTACACCTGCACACATCTACAGACATTTGTGCCAACACCGAACGACCTAGTTTTTATTGTTTTGTTTGAAATAACGTAAAACTAGATAAAAGACGTTACCGTCCGTTATATACAAGTATTGATCAAATAAATGAATTACCGACTTGAAATACCTGTAGTAGCGTTTAATCAAAATTAATTCGTTGGGACATTTCACGTTTATAATTTTATTATTAAAGCAAGTTGTTCATATCATATTTACTGTTGTACTTTAATGGATTAGTTTCATAATTACTATTATCATAATAATTGGACAGCCACATAAAAATACGATAATTATGCATTTTCTTTTAAATATTGTAAGTGTCGTTAGCGAAATCTAAGGTTCGTTTATTATTTGTTACCGTCAATTAATCACTTCTAGTTGTAATATCAAGCTGAATTTTGTAAATAAACAATTTCGAATCTAGATTCCGTTAGCCAATGTTTCTTGTTCCTAGACTTTAAGTCCTATTTAATGTCGCAAATAATTTATGAATTTATGATTATATGTGTTTTCGTGCAAACTTAAATTATATAAAGGTGTTCTTGTGCTAAATTTAGGATATTATTTCACCAACGTAAAACCTTACTTGTAATTGTAGTTATACAGTGCGCATACCATAAGTTAGATAGCAATTCAATAATTTCAGTAACGAAAGTAATAAAGCATTTATGTCTAGGTGGCTATAAAACACTTTTCTAAACATCTAAAGTTCGGTTACCTAAATTAATAATATACAGGGTGGTCAGTTCTAAAAACTTGCCCCTGGCTATTTCATTTAAGGCATTTTACGCCCAAAATTTCGCAAGTGACGTAAATACCATTTAAAGCTTTTGTCAGTCTTTTGAATTAATTTTTATATACAGGATCCGTCATAAATAGTGAGCACCTTTAGCATTAGAATATTTCTTTCAGTTTTGATCCCGTATCTGCAGAACCATTAGAGTGTCTGTCTTCACTTTTAAGGTAGGTTTCGCAAACATCGCCTGGTTGCAGTTTCGACTTGAGAACGGTGGCGCCTACCTTTTAACGATTTTGTCTTGATTCTACAGTGTTTAGCCTCGTAAGTATCGACAAACCACGCCTCATTCCACTGTAACTTTGCCGGCCATGGTTAAACACTCGTGATTATTTGCCATATGCCTGATTGTCAGGCATAAGAACCTGATAAATAATGTAACCTAATGTACTGTTTATTGCGTTGTTTAAGTAGTAATTTTACTTATCATAAATATTGGTCAGCCTGTTACTAAATAAACAAGGCAGAAGCAAGCATTTAATTTAACTGTTTTAAAGCTTTGTTTTCAGGCAGTTTCAACATATACTTAAGAAGGTTTTAATGGCCTTTTCAAAGAGACTAAGAATTTCCTTAGCCGTGTTTACATTTGTTTTATGTAATCGTGGGCAAGAACTAGGTCAAGTTTAAACAAATAGTTTATTATTAAAAAAAAATATTTGCATATACAAATATTCAATAAATTGGAACAAAACCGTAATTATGACAATTAGTTAAGTTGTAGGCTGCTAATTATTTACTTAAATAATTTTTCAGCGTGGAATTTTCAATAAATGTAAAATAAATTTTTTTAAATTAGTAATGTCTTTAAATTAAAAGGATGAATCAAAAACTTATTAATTCACTCACGGATATAAATTTAAACTTTACGGTGTAATTTAGTTGACTTGTAGAATCTGGGTCTCCCAAAGAATTTCTTTATTGCGGTTCTTTAAATTGATTTGGTGAAAGATGTTATCCAATACAACCTTGTCTGTATCGTGTCAGTTGCTCTTTTAGGATTTTTAAAGAATGATGTAGTAGGACTCATACCTTGAACTTGGTAGTGAGATCTTTTTATCTGCTAACCATTCTCTCTACCTGTACGCGACAATTGCACTGGACTTTTTATTTGATTACCTAATAGATCAAAACTGGAACACAAAATATCTCGATTTCTGGTGATTACTCAGGGTTTCCATGGCAACACATTTTTAAAACTTGTCTTCGCCAATCATGTGTGTTTATTCGAAATTCGTTGTTTCCGACGATTTGTTACAAATTTTATTTATAATTTTACGGTTATTTTCCGTACTTGCTTATTTATTACAGGCTTTAAAACTTTATTGCCGCATGTCTGAATTTTAGAAATTTGTTCATCGCCGGCGTCTTAAAGTTTGTAAACTTTATTCACTTCTTGTACTTTTACGAACACTAATTTTAAGGAAATATTTTAGATTTACCTTTATTAATTAAAACTATAATATTTTCTTATGTTAATTACGCGTTAATTAATTGTTTAATTAATGTGTAATGAAGAGTACTCTTATAAAAGTTAAAATTGGCAGTATATTTTAGAAATTAAAGTAGTTGTCAAGAAATATTATTTAATCTAAAACTAACAAATAGCAGTATAAGTTAAATATAAAATGCCAGAATATTAACTAAGTAGTTAAGCTATCGCTGTTCCGTAAAATTTACTGTATATCAATTCCGCGAAATATAAAAGATTAAGTGTTAACTTGCTATCTATTATCCAATCGTGGGCAATGAAGAAATTTACCAATAAGTATCGGAACGATTATATCTAACTGCGTGCAGTAACTTTTCTGAAAGTTCCTCGTAATATCCTATATTTTTTTAATTTTAATTAAGTTAGATGAAATAAGTTGGGTATCTAACTTAAGGTAATGTAGTCCAAGGCAATTTTATTAATGAATTCGTTTTTTTGAAAAGGAATCCTCTACCGTACACTATTACAAAAAGCATTGATATACATTGAATAGCTTTTGACTTTTTTGCTGACAATTACATTAAAGTAACGAGCGCCATTGTGTAGAAAAGTTAAGTGGAATATGAAATTGAAAATGGTTCACAATTTTCTGCAATCTACAATACTCGATATTTTCAGCTTTTCAACGTCGCTCCCAAGAAACTTTAAATATAACTTCATAAAAACGCATGTTCCGTTTCTGGATGGTCGAATAAATGTTATTATTTAATTGGGATGTCGGAACCCTTGTTAGTTTTTCCATTTGTTTTAACATATTAGGTTTACTGAGTTTCTGAAGGACAGAAAACTAGTAGACCGGTAAATGTTGTCCTAATTATCTAACAAAAGGACGAGTTCCCAGACACCGTTACAAAAACATTAGAGTTTGTTTGAGCATGTAACGCGCCATATTGAAACTATTCATCCCAATGTTTCTCGGAATTAAACTTTTTCCTTGTCCCAAAAACGTCCGCAGTTTTCTTTGTTCTTTGCTTAAATTGCACATTTTTACAACTAATTTTATATCATCAAAAATATTCAGGCTTGGCACTCGGCTCTATAGATTAAAGAAGGGTTTGCCAACTGCAATCAAATATAATCCCCTAGATCTGGAAAATGCTTACTAAAGATGAAATGAGTATTATAGGTAGTGCTCATGAGGGTGAACTTATCAGGACGTGAAATCGACCCCAATAAAAAATTGTGACGCTTACTGATACCCCTAAATAGAAGAGTTCTTGTGCAATTCTAGTTTATTCAGTTTCGTTAAAAAGTACTATCCCTATGGAAAACTTGGATGTGAACAAAAACAAGAAAAAAGCATTTTTCCAATACAATAAATTGCCCTGAGAGCTTGTCGTCTTCAATTTTACGCCCAATGGTTTAAATACCATTCCTATTTTTTTATTTTACTCCAGAAAATACATTATACATTTGGAAACCTAACATAAACAAATTTCGACAATTTTAAAGTTGACTTTAATTGATAAATTTCGGTGCATATTTTATTACTTAAACATTATACAAGTTTACTTACTCCTAACAAACAAACAAACATTTAATTTAAAACAGCTTTTTATCAGAAAATGTAAAATGAGGTATCAAACATTCAAAAATTCAGTTAATGCCATCGGGTAAATGAATACAGTAATAAACTTTTTAATTTGAAACACAGACAACAGTTTTAAACAGTATAAAAATATACAAGTATATAAAAGCTTTCAGTTGAAGTAGGCCTGTTTATTTCCTTCTGCATGTTAGTCTTGTAAACAGTCGACCGATTTCGCTTTATTACGATTCGTCAGCAGTGTGTACCGACAAACGATTTTTCTTCAACAAATATCTCAGAATAGAGTCTGCTAACGACCTCAAAGATTTCGAAACTGATTTTGTATATTCCAGACAGGCTCCACTTATTAACAAAAATTACTCACCTTAATGTGATGTGTAAGTATGTCTTCAGATATCTTAAAAAGCATACTATTAGCTTACCTTAGAGATGCTCAATTTTTTATGATAATTTCGAGCAGTTTCCAAAGTTGACGTCCCATCAGGCATAGACATAATATAACGTCGCTTAAAGGGCCCTACGCCCCTGAGATCATTAAAATTAGTAATTCCCCTGAAATTAGCTGGTTTTCTCCGACCACCACAGTGGAGATTGTGATAGGTTCTACAATTGTGATGATTTCAATTAAGTTAACATTCAGGGATTATAAGTAGGAGTCCAAACATTCGCGAAATAGTCGTAAATAAGGGCGCCACTCTGTTTTTAACAATAACGGAAAGATAATAGTCCAAAATTCTGTTGTTATAAAGCCCGGTAAAACAAAGAAACCGAACTCCAAACCTTTAGATCGGGGATTGTATTAATACGTACTTACAGTACTTACTGGGTTCCCTCTTCGATCAGGTAAAATTCGGACGGACTATCTAAACTGGTTATTAACTTAAAAATTAACTAGTTCCTGCAAGAAAGGATGGGTTATTATAACTTCAGGTCTGCATATAAAAAAATAAGATCTATACCTAAAGATAGAATATAATGAAAAGTAAAGAATGTGAATTACAATCCCCGGAAGGGAATAATGGAAACAGTAATTTTCTATTTCTAAATCAAGAAACCCTTGCGTTGCTAATAATTAAACTAGTCTAAAATGAACAAAAGATGTTTGACCTAATGACCCTAAGCATATAAATAATTGCAAATTTAAAACGTTAGTCTTTTTATTTATGAAATTAGCGAACGGGTCTTGAATTTATACGTGATCGACTAATTCGTCCCAGCAAGGTTAACTTAACGAGGGGTGAAGATCGGTGGAGTTTAAATAACGGACTAATCACTTACTTGGTGTTCTATAGATCGATAACTTCCCGAAGGAATAGAAAATAACAAACGTTCTGCCTAGTATATTCTTCTTATTGTATTTTACCTACAACCTTGTCGGACTTAAACCCTTGGTTCCGAATCGACAGGAAATTGAAATTGACCCTCTTTATTGCGAATTCCCTCGGGCGGAAATAGACCAAACTTCTATCAATTTGATCTCCTTCTACATCATACGGGTAACTCTTCAATTGCGTTCTTTGAATATCGCCTGGGCACATACACTACTGAAACGCAGCTTAACTCTGCAGCTCTTAGATCTCTACTACTGGTAAACGAGGTATTTCTCCTTGAAATTGAAGGAGGAAACAAGAGGGGTTAACGTTTATTTTTGGACTTGCAAGCCTTCTCACGGGAATTGCTAAATAAGTATTAATAAGGAAAAATATTCCTGTTTTCTAAAACGTAACCTGAATTTTTCGAATTTTAATAATTGTTGTTAATAATGTAATTATACAATTTACAATTGTGGTTTTAGCATAAAACTGATACTGGTAATTCACTAATAAGATTTTATTGTTACTACGTGTATATGTGTACCGGGTGTTTCCAAATGAATGACCAATGTTGTAAGAATTTCAGACGCGCTTATAATAATTCAAAAATTTGATTTAATAATCAGATATTCTCCTGGGTGAAAAATGCATAAAGGATCAGAACAGTCCACCGTGTTTTTAAAAGTTGGTCGATTTTCTTTAAAATTGAGCATTTTTCGTCTATTTCAAAGTTATTCTTAGAAGAAGGCTACAAAGTTCAGCTTTTTTTTACACAAATATAGTTTACAGAGTAGTGCGTTTACAAATAATACATCACTAATGGAAGACCCGGACAAATCAAAAATAAAAAATCTGGTGTAAAACAACACACGACTTTCTCTTACGCACATATGCCACATATGCCAATAGTGTCCAAAAATTATTAGATTATTACCTACGTTTATTTTGGAAACTATAATTGTAGCGGTCACCCATCCAAGTTACT
>JAHWXV010650774.1:0-10137 GCA_024586415.1 Phrixothrix hirtus
ACTCATTGCTGACCTAATTGAATTGATAGACATAAATTACTGCAATGAGTCATTTGCGGATTACATCATCTATTTTATTATAAAGAAAACATTCTAGATGGTTCCAGAATTTTCCATTTACTGTTTCTAATTTCGGTTACAATATAGTAGACATACATCAAGAATTGATCAAATCCTATACTAAAGATCGGAATGTAATGATGGGACCCAAGAAATTAGGATACTCAAATGGATAACTGAGGTTACCCAGGGATATCAAAAACTCCTTGGTCTGGTTGTTATTCCCTAGTGGCACATAAAATAGAATACATACTTGATGGTCGATCGAGTTTAGATATACAGTTTTTGGATAATGAATTATCCTTACTTAACAATGTGATACAAAAATCCGCTTTGTCGGTGATTGGCTGGCCTATTTTTTAACTAATTAATTCTCCCATTGCGGATATGTCGGTAACGTCGAAAATTTAATTCGCCTGTATCGTTCTTATGAAAATGTACGATTTTGATATTGCAACGGTGAGCAGCCTTGTGGTTATTAATAGAACGATGTACGTGACATTGAATAAAGAATCAACTTAGTAGTTTGAGTTGAATTTTAGAAGCTCGAATTTTGTATTACATTTCCTTTACCGTTTCAAATATAATTTGATATAATTATAATCCCTTCTAATTTACTCTTAATACGCGGTGAATAATAATTTGAATAACATTCTATTCTAGTGAACGGTTTTCATTTAACTTTATGCGTAATTAGCTGTTACTAAAGGAAATATTCAACAAGAATTTATTTCAAGATAATAAAATTAAGCAGGATCTTCATTATACATTATTTTTACGATAACCGCAATAGAATGGGATTTGTATTAAAGAAATAACAGACCTAACTGTATACAATTAAATCATTCCAAAGAATATTTTAATGTAATTGATATCCAGTGGTGTACCCGCAGATGGTTTATAGTTATCGCGAGATCGTTGAAAATTGACTTAGGAAGAAAGCGCCTTAGAATTTTGCTGCTAAATTGTAATAAATAGAAAATTTGTTTAAGTCTGCCAAGCAACTTGAATTGCATAACGGCCTTATTTAAAAGTGATGGTTTCAGAAGAAAATAATTTAGTTTTGATTTATTTTATGTATAAATTTGTGTGTAATTATGTTAGGAAATTGAGGCTACACATGTGCCTGTAAATAACTTAATTATATAATATTGGATTTGAATAAAATTAAATACTGTTTAAATTTGTAAGTTATCTTTTATTAACATAAAATACAAAGAAGTTGCAAATTTACTAATTTATGTGAAACGCTGATAGAAAAATCAAATTTAATTGTTGTTACTGCTCCGATAAAATCCTACACTACCTTTGAACTGAGTAATACCCGACAATAATATCTACAAACACCTGTATAAATATAATGAAACTTGTTAGTAAATTAGTTAATTTGCTTTAGCAGAAAAAATGTGTGCGCTGAGATAACACCATAGGAACAAAGGCAAATTGCTGAAAAGCTTATTAGAACTAAAAGATGGTTACAATTTGACTTCTCAACCATGAATTAGAAAAGTTCATAAAATAAAGAGATAATGAGCGTTGCAAGTGACGTCTCGACAAAGGAACCGAGAACAAACCGCAAAGTTTTGAAAGCTTAGGGTTTGTGTTGTGACAGCTCAAAAAATTAACAGATACGTAAAAATTTGTTTATTAGACAGTCATTGTACATTATTGATATTGTCAAAATAACCGACAGAGTTTCTTTAGAAATTTTATTTGAACTTTCATAAGTATTGTTTCTTAAAAATGTTTCTAATTGGACGCGTATATTTATACTAGAATGATAACAGGACACTCCTTTAAAAGCTGTACTTTTAAAATTGAACGAAAGTTTTAAGGACATTAATGAGCAGCTCTCTGAAATTTTATTCACAGTAAAAAGCAGCTGTATTTGCTTTTCAAGTTGTTTATCGCTGATTTTCAGTTTTCCACTAATTGCAAAATTTTAATCCCTACATTGCTATATTTTATTTACAATATATTAAAGATTCTCCGTTACTGGCTTTTAGTCGTATTTATTATAAATTAAAGTAATTCAAATATTAAACAGAGGGAGTTGAACTAAAATGTGATTCGTCAGTAGCATACTTAATTGCTAAAAGGATGATTTATTAAACATAGGACGGTGCCGGAGATACCATTAGTGTTGACCGATTTCGTTTATGAAATTAGAACCCGTTCTTTCATTAAATTAATTTTAGCTAACTTGTGGAATTTAATAAGGAACGAAGTTAATGGTTTCCGAAACTTTCTGATTCCTCCTATCCATTTAGTATTTCTGTCGCCAAATCACGTGTTGAGTAATTAATAATTGATATGTCTCAAATATTTTGACACTTATATTGTCTGAAAAACACATTTGGTTACTATGCAAGCCCTATTAGAAAATTTTGTTCATTTAGAAATTATATTTTAAAATAACTAAAAATTAATAATGCTTATACTTTAGGTGCATAATTTTAGGTTTGAAAGCAACTAAGTAGACGTTGAGAAGTTATCGGTGATAAATTAATCCTCATTAATTGTATAAAATACAGGCTGTATTTTAGTTAGGAGATTCTGCACAGTTTAACAGATTTTCAGCTATATCGGAATTTATTAAAATGTTCAATACAATTAAAACATTTTCAAATTTTTTTTTAAATTATTCAAAGTTAAATATTGCTTATAAAAATTAATGACCCAAAACCTCTAAAAATCAATATACGGTGTGAGGTCTAGTATGCAAGTACACGTTTTTAACGAAAATAATATTAGCATCAAAAGCTTCCCAGACATTTATTGTTTTTTTTAATATTTCATTTGTATTCTAGTGTTGATTTTAATCAAAAAAAAAGTTGCAATGGACACTATTCTCCAGATGTGGAGAGTTACTATTTATGTATCTGGAATTGGTAACACTGGTGGTGTAAGACGCCATCTGTCATGTCCAACGTAAATCTTGAAATTTTTGACAGCATTCTAACTCAGAAAGTTTCATCGTACGGATGCTATTTGTATTGTTTACAGTGATTTGAAAATCTTATCGCAGTAAAAAAATAGAATTAACTCGTGAAAATTTTTTTGGTGATAAAGCAACTTCTAGATCCACCGTATATCACTGGTTTGGTGAAACTAACAGTGATATTTGTTCACTCACAGATGAATTTAAACAAGGTCGTCTAAAATCGGTGGTTATGTTAGAAAAATCGATGCTGTGCGCGAACTAATAACGCAAAATCGTCATGTGACATGCCTGGTATGGTATCCCTGGATGATAAGCATGCGCAAGAGTTTATATGAATATTTAGCCGAAAAATATATGTATGCATATGAGCCCGAAATCAAACAGTAGTCGACTGTATGGCTCTTCCAAGATGAGAAGATGAGACAAACCCCACAAAAGTTGTTCGCGCAAGAAGCACTTCAAGGTATATGGTCGCCGGTTTTTTTAGGATAAATGGACATATGGATATAGTGCCACTAGAAAATTGCAGAACGGTCAATTTGTTTTCAGAAGCGTTTGTTCATATAAGAAAAAACAACAAGCGACGCAAGATTATTCTCCATCAGGGCAATGCTAGGACTCACCCATCGGCCCAAACAACTCAATATTTGATCGGTTAAATCGTTGAATTGATGGGCCTTCTGCTATACAGCACCGATTTGGCACATAGCAATTTTGTTCCCGTACGCGAAGATTAACTCACAAGGTCAACGCTTTTCGAGAGCGTTCTCGGTAAATAGTTTATAACAATTACAAAATACATAAGTAGGTATACTAAGTATTAAATTTTGTTAATGTTACGAGATTGTCAAGGTAAGTAATTTACTATGATATTTCAATTGGTGGAACAGCAGCAAGAAATGACGTTCGAAAATACAAGCCCAGAATGAACACACTAGAGCGTTCTCTAGCAAAATTAGTAGGGCTATTTGAAATAAAGATCACTTACGGTTTCAGGTGTTGTAGGTTCCATAATCGCCGAGATTTGATAAATACGCAACTTGCAGGTATCACCTCCAAAAATTCATATCCATACTATGGTTTATTTATAGAAACACCTTTATTCCTAAAAGGCTATGAACCATACCAAAATTAATTTGGAGGCAGAAATAAAAAGACACTAAACAGCCCTTGATGTTATTTTACATACTTTTACTAATTTCATACTTAATAACGAAATTATTCTTAATGAATTTTCAAATGATTACCAACTCTAGACGATCTTCCCCGCACTCCAACACAGTTCAGCCCCGATGATGTCAATGTTACTCCGTGATTGCAATAAAACTCCTTAGGAAATGGATTTAAAGAAATCTTAAATGCAACCAACCAGTTTTGTTTTAAGTTGTTACAGCGAAAATTGCCAAAATTTGTCTGGATGATTCCACGAAATCGTTATGTTTTAAGGAACGCAATTATTAACAGATAAATTATGAATTTATTTTTTAGTTACTAAAATGCATCTACGGAAATATGATTTAACTGTAGCCGATTAAGGATTCCAAATTTTTATAGGTTTATGTTTATTGGTTTCCTTTCGGAAAATGTTCGGAAACTTTCACTCTAAAGATTGTAGCTTACGAGATTAGAATTTATCTGATATTGAATCTTTATATTTGTTAAACGCGAGCGCGTAGAATAATTAATTGAAAAGGCAAGTCTATTTATAAAATGTTAGTGGCGTAAGCTAGATTATTTATACAGGGTGTCGCGAAATAATACCGGCAACGCTTAACCACTGATTCTGTGGAACAAATGGCGATTCGTCCAAAAACAGTTAGGTCAAAAGTTTTTCAATCTTGAGTTATAAGCTGTAAAAGATAACAGAATTGTTTCTTATTTTTCTAACTACGTGTCGCTGATTCAACCGGTCGTAATGAAATTTGGTATGTTGGTTTACAGAGTTAAGATGATTTTTTCCTAAAATATTGATAAAATTAATATCTTATAACACAGAGTTTTACATGCTATCTCTCTTTGAAGGCTTAGAACATTTTATGGACAAAATTTTTAAATTTCAGCACAATTATTTAAAATTTCACTTCTTTTGTAAGAAAATTCACCTCTTGCAATCTTTTCGTAAACTCAACAGTTTTCGAGAAGATTAAGCATTCTTGAATGATTGAATGATCGTTACTAACCTTGGCACAGTTAAAGTAAATCGCGCTGCCATAGAAATGAAAAATGTTTTACTGTTGTATCACTGTTTTATGATTTGCAAATCTGACATATACTAATTTTGTTACGTTTCTTTCTAATTTTTTAACTCTTGTGTATTTTAATTATTTAGTTTTTGCAAGTTTGTTTGTCTAGTTTACTGTAAATATGGAATATTCTCTCAACGAATATGCGGATACTCGTATGTATTAATATTGTGAGAGTGTCGTATGAATAGTCGCGATACAGCAATAACGTATGCCGAAAGATTTTTGAATAAGCGTATTCCTCATCATACAACATTTGCTGCGGTGAACCAGAGCTGGGGGGAATTCAACATTTAAGAAGGCTGCTGGTAATTGTGGTCGGTTACGTTAGTTAGATGTTGAAGACGAGGAACAAATTCTGCATGCAATAGAAGGCAAGGCGATTTGATGTTAGTAAAAACATCGCTCATCGAGTATTGTAGGAGAATCAGCTGCAGCCTTATAACCTTCAGCCCGTTCAAGATTTGCAGGAAGATCATGCTCCTCTAATGGAATTCTGCGATTAGCTCATTAATCGCTTTGTCCGAGAAGACGGTTTCCTGGAAACAATTTTATTTACGAATGAGTCATGTATCACAAGAAATGGTGTTATTAATTTTCATAACCTTCATGCGTGGAGTGATGAAAATCGTCACGAAGTCCGACCAAGTTCTTTTCAGCGGAAATTTTCTATTAATGTTTGGCTAGGAACTATTGGAAATGTTTTAATTGGCCCCGTTGTGCTACCATATTTATTAAGGGACATAGCTGTAGCAATACGCTATCTAATTATTTTCATGCACGATGGAGCCCCTTCATATTTCCACATTTCACCGTTCCAGTTAGGAATCATTTAAATGAAAATTTTGCCGGTAGGTGTGTTGGCCAAGGAAATGATGCTCCGATCAAATGGTCATCCATGAATTTTTATCTCTGGGGTTCATTAAAAGATAAAGTTTATCGCATACTTGTTAACACGCAAGATGAATTATGGAACACAATATTGGGCGCATGCCAAAAAATTCGGCAAATTCCAACCATTTTTCGAAATGTAAGAACGTCCCTCCTACGACAAGCCTGCATCCACTGTAACGGAAGATATTTTGAACACATGATTATTTGGTTGATTTTATTTACTTATCATTTTATCATTCTTTATTATATTAATTATTAATATTATTGCACAATTTAAGTTAAATAATTCGTTTAAAGTCATTTTTGACTATTTTAGTAAAGATTGTTGAAAAAGCAGCGTTACAGTAAATACGAAACTTTTACGCAAGTAAAAGAGTAGTGTTGAAATATCCACCTTAAAAAACATTGTTTCATTTCCATGGGAATGCGATTTACTTTACCTGTGACGAGATTAGTAACGATTATTCAAGTACTCAAAAGAGTTTAATTTTCTCAAAAACTGTTGAGTTTACGAAAAGATTGCAAGTGGTGAATTTTCTTGCAGAAGAAGTGAACTTTTAAATAATAATGCTCAAATTTGTAAATTGTGTCCATAAAAAAGTTCTAGGCCTTCAAAGAAAGGTATGCATGTAAAACTCTGTATTATAAGATACTAATTTTATCACTATTTTAGGAAAAAATCATCTTAACTCTGCATGTCAACATACCAAATTTCATTACGATCACTTGAATCAGTGAGACGGAGTAAGAAAAATAAAAAAAATCCCGTCATTTTTGACAGCTTATAACTGTAGATCGAAAAACTTTTGACCTAACTTTTTTTCGATGAATCGTCGTCATTTGTTCCCCAGAATCAGTGATTAAGCGTTGTCGGTCTTAGTTGGCGAAACTATGTATACATATACATATACATTTATATACATATGTAATTATTATGCAGTAGAATCCCTATTATAATATACCTATACACAAGAAAACAACGAACGCTGACAACGGATCCAATTTTCGTCACCAATGTCGACACGCTGTAACGTCACGATTCGGTTAGTGTTTTTTTTTGTAAATATTTAATATCATAGTAAATGTTCTACATTATTTTAAGAGGTTACCAGTTTGCTAAAGTTACCTAGTGTATAAGAAATCTCCAAAAATACGCCATTGGTGTGTGAAGCTTCCTATTGAAACGCAAATCGCGAAATCTGGGTAATTTTAATTTTATTAGCTTGTCGTATTTCCCGTAAGTTTTATTATAAATGTATATAGTTTAATATCTTCGCAGATTTTAAATATTTTTGAAATAGAACAGATTTTGAAAAGTTCTGCTTAGTGAATTAAATATTCTTTCGTTTTCAAAAACAGGATTGGTATAGATAAAGCTACAATATATCCTGATTGACGAATTATATTGCGCAAAGATCAACATCTGCTTGCTTTCTGCTGGTGTTATATGAGCGGTGGTGCTGTTGACATGGCAAGGTAAAGACGTTATTTGCGTGCTTGCGTATTTTAAAAGTGTTTATAGACGCACTGGTAGCTGTTATCACATTCGTGATTCAATGCATTGCCGATAAATTTACAGTTATATAGTCTGTTGGATATCGATTTTTCTTAGCTGAAGCGAGATCCCATACTTCCATGGAAGTGTTTGGTCCAGCCTCGTGTGAACCACCGGCTTTCTCATCGAACAGTAGTCATACACATAAATAAGTGTAATTTTGTTTTGTATTTGAATTGATTTGGAATAATTATTTTATACTTGGTACTATTGATAATTGTATTAAACTTAGTGCGAGTTGTATTTGGTTTTATTAAGTTTAAGAGAACGTGCTTTGCAGGAGTCGCGTTTTTGTTGACTGTTGATGTTATTTATCGGTTGCGCCTTATGTTTTATTCGTAATTATCAGATAGTTAAAAATCTGAATAAACCTTTCATTTAGATAGTGAAACATTTGTGTGTAGGTGTTGATAAAATTCTTGATTTTTGAACTAACAAGATAGCTACGACTTAAGTTTACTATCAATTTATGCATATTTAATTTAGAATGTAAAATTTATGTATGCTATACAGGGTGTTCAGATAGATGTACCGTCTAACTGTCTATCCTTTTTCTTTGAATTTGTCATGTAACTTTTGTTGGATACATTCGATACTTTGTGCGATCGAAGATTTTAAATATTACTAGCGTAGAATCCAAATTAATTGAATTGAAACGGCACGTTTTCACGAAAAAGGTCAATATGTCTTTAGCCTTAGCTGGATATTAACTTTTGGTTAGTCTTTTAGGTATATTGTGTTTCATGATAGTACCAAGTAATGCAATGTTCGACTATAGTTTATTCAAGTCTAATTGCAACTTTAGTACGCTAAGGGACTGACGCTTTTACTATTTCAAACTTAGATTGTCTAGAATATAATATTCATATATTAAGATAGCCTATACCTTTGGGGAATACAAATATCTTCTTTGCTTGTGACACGCATTCCCGAGGGAATATAAATTACTCGTCACGAGTATTTAGTATTCAATTTGAGGATTTCAATTAGACTAAATGACCTTGTTTTATAAGGTGTCCTTTCATTTTAACCATTTCCATACAGATAATTAAAGTATTTAGTTTGGCACATGAAGGCTGTTAGGTTAGGTACAAAGATTGGTTCGATACCTACTTTGTCGTTTGTGTATGAGACATTCGATTTTGATATAAACGGTTGGCACTGAACAAATTAATCTACGTTGATGAAAAAATGCTTTTGCATTTAATTATTGCTATGGCCTATGCTATACACGGTATTTTCAGGAAGACATCCACTCCTATGCATATACTAACCTCGATTCCTCTCTGACATTGAACAGATTAGCTGGAGCCGTTCTTCTACGACATCAAGATAAACTCGCTGCGCTGAATAGTTAACCAATCTTCTTTTATTTGCTATTTACGTCTTCTAAAGGCCGGATTTCGTTGCGACGTTCTACCTTCGCGGGCCACCACGACGTCCGGCCGTCGTGCACTGCTACAATGCTTTGCTAATGTAAATAATTTCGTTAACGTGGCCCGTCTAAAAGGCACAGTGATCCGCCGTCAATGTCTATGTTTCGACTACTCATAAACAAATCGGGACGTAAACTCCAACCACACTTTTGCATATGCTGTCGTAGTGAAAAGTTGATTTGAAAATGTATAGCTTCTTCAAATCTACATAAATGAGATTCAGTATAAAATCAAATTAGTATCTATTGAGTCTAAAAAAGCCTCGAAACTTTTCATGATCTGCATTAAGATGAGTTTTAGTTAGTGTTGTGTAATAACCTTGATGGCTTCTAGATTTGTACAATTCCTGAGTTTGTTCTCGTGTGAAGAACAACCGCCAAATATCAGCATCTTCTTCATCTTCTATCAAAATCAATGCTTCTAATGCTTCTGGATACATTAAAAAACTACTTTTCGCTTCACAACTTTATAAACGTTATATGCCCCGAACGATCTAGCCAATAATAAAATACAAGTGCTTAGAAAGTTTGTAAAATGGTTTATTTAGTCATCAATACTGTATATTAATTTGTAAATGTGTGTGTAATTTATCCCAGGTATAGACATTGTACCCTGAAGGTGGTCCTAAATAAGAGGCTTTACGGTAAGATATGTTGGGCGCCAGTTTGTTTACGAATAAGAGAATAAAGGTAGGTAGATAACTGAATAATAGTAGAATAAGCGAACCTCCAGCCACACTATGATCCCTAACAAGCACTGTAATCTGTAAAAGGGGTTCAACGAGGAAAAAGAAACAATTATAAATAAAAAAAGTAACCTGTAAATAAATCATATAATAATCAAAAAGTAAATTAAGAATCATACAATTCATATTAGCATAAATTTTTGTCATTTCCCAAAAGGAGATGATTGACTGAGATAGTAATAATTAAAAAGTTGCAAAAAAAAGATATATATATATATATATATATATATATATATATATATATATATATATATATATAT
>JAHWXV010650792.1:0-10272 GCA_024586415.1 Phrixothrix hirtus
ACAATACAAAATGTCAGATTTTACGAATATGGCAATAACTTATTACACTAGCGACATCTAGTGGTCATTTGTAACAACATAAAAGGCAACCCTCGTATTTATCACATCTTATAATAAACTTACATGGATTTTTGTGTAGATTTGTTTTGATGATGTATCAATTAAAACAATTTTTGGATAAACTGTGTAACTTTAATAAAATTAAACGTTTCGAAAACTATTTGCTTTCTTTTTCAATAAAATTGACAACTCAAATTATGAATAATAACTGTGAAAGTTTCCATAAATATTTATGTATCAATTGTTTATGGAGATACAACACTTTGAAAATTGCAATAAATGAACAGATTCGGTCACGTGAGGAATGCACAAATAACTGAAACCGGATCTTGATGCGCTCTGCGTCTTATAGTTGTAGCTCTGTGATGTCATTAGTTTTATGCGTGTTAGAACCGGTTGAAAACGGAATAATGTAAACATGTTTTTTTTAGACCGAGAATGAAGAACCGCTCGTTATTCTATTCTTAAAAATTCATGAAATGAATACTTTCAACTAAATGTGAAATAATTTATGAATTATTTTTAAATGGAATACATTCGCATAAAAACATGATAATTAGGTTTTAAATCCTATTATAATTGGAAAACAGTTAATTTAAATAAAACTTCGCGTTTAATTGGGTTTATAAGAATAATAAAAGATGGATAAATACCGCGGGATATTAAATGGATTACATGTTTCGAAAGCATAGTATCCACACGCGTATTGGGGAATTTAATTAAAATGTATAGAAAAAATTGAATTATATAAATATAATTATCAAAAAATATCCCTTCTGGATATTAATGCGCGCAACGGATAAATTAAATATTCACATGTAAATTTGATTAAGTGAAATATAGTTAACAAAAATATCCCTTCGGGATATTAATGCGCGTACTGGGAAGCTAAATATTCATATATAAATTTGATTAAGCGAAATATCATTAACAAAAATAACCCTTCGGGATATTATCAATTAACTAAATAATTGATTGAATAAAATAGCCTAAAATGACTGAAAACGAAATGGTTGTTAAATATTGTTCATTTGGTTGATGGGACCACGCCCTATATGGCGGGAAAACAAAATGGTTGCTAAATGCTGTTTATGTGGGTGATGACCACGGCCTAAAATGGCGGGAAAACAAATTGGCGAAGACAAACATCGTGGGAAAAGCTCCGCCCACGTGGGCGAGTTTGGGTTAGATTATACACGTGAGGGGTTAGGAGGTTAGGTTAGACCACGCCCCTGCGGGTTGGGTTAGTCCACACCCTCGGAGGAGGAGAGGAGGATCCAGAACTCTCTAATCCTATCTACTGATTACCACCAACTTTCAACCGCCAATTTTGCCAGCACAACGATATAAAAGTCACTTTATTCTTGAGCGCGGCCGTTCGCAACGGAATTCTATTTCCAAATTTCGATGTTCTGACAATGCGATGTCCACCAACTTGCATATATGAACTGTGCTAGCGCTGCGCAACTCAGCAAAACCGCTGATTTCACCGGTACAACGATATAAAGGGTAGTTTACTCTTAAGCGCGGCCGTTCGCAACAGAATTCTATGTCCAACTTTTGATGTTCTGTCGATTAGATTACCATTAACTTGCATATATGAGTTGTGCTAGCGTATCACAACTCAGCACAACCGCCAATTTTGCCATCACAACAATATAAAAGGCGGTTTACTCTTGAGCGCGGCCGTTCGCAACGGAATTCTATTTCCAAATTTCGATGTTCTGACGATACAATGACCACCAACTTGCATATATGAATTGTGCTAGCGTAACACAACTTAGCACAACCGTCAATTTTGCCGGTACAACGATATAAAGGGCAGTTTAGTCTTGAGCACGGCCATTCGCAACGACATTTTATGTCCAAATTTGGATATTCTGACGATTCGATGACCACAAAATTGCATATGTGTGTTATGCTAACGTAGCACAACTTAGTACAATCGCGAATTTCGGCAGAATAACGATAAAAAAGGCACTTTATTCTTGAGCGCAGCTGTTCACAATGACATTCTATATCCAAATGTCGATGTTCTAACGAACCAACGATCACCAAATTGCATATTTGAGTTGTGCTAGCGTAAAACAACTCAGATATGCAATTTAGTTGTTATCGAATCGTCAGAGTATCGAAATTCGGACATAGAGTACTGTTACGAACGACCGCACTTACGAGTAAAGTGCCCTTTATATCGCTGTGCTGGCGAAATTGGCGGTTGTGCTACGCTAGCACAACTCAAACATATAATTATATGATATTCGGATGGCTGATGTTAATTTAAACGTTACTTCAATCCTATACCATCGAAAACGTTTTTTGGGCGTAACTTTTTCTGTAATTATTTTTTCGAAATACCACTTTAGCACAATCAAACATAACACAACTTAGCAAAATTGAGAAAATTTCGAAATATGCAAAGTGGGGGGGATGGTCTAAAATATGTTTTTTTTTCGATTTTTTGATGCATTTTTCGTATATTCAAGCACAATTTAGCACAAACCCAGTACAATTCAGCACAACTCTTGACATTAGCTAATCCGAGAAGTGGGGGGCTAACTTCGTATAGGCGATGATAGCGGTTCAACATTTGAAAATCAGACAATGTATTTCAAACTTTACGTTATATGTTGCTCCGGCGGGTTAATATAAATCTTTAATGTAATTGAATCCAACCAAAATATTCATTATGTAGTGTTGGCAACACTAGATCAGTGTTTGCAATGCATACATCATAAATTGTATAGTATTTATCTGCGCATCCTACGTTTAATAATGTTTGGTTTGGGCATAAGTTATTTGTTTGTGAATTTGTACCTTGCTTCGTATTTTATTTTATATTTATTGTTTTATTTTCTCAATAAGTAATTAATATTGAAAAAACCAATCTATGGTATTGAAAATTGTGTTGTAAGAGTTAGTTTTTAAATGTTTAATAATGGTTTTCGTTTTTCAAAGAATGCTTTTATTATACATAGTACAAGTACAAGTAAAGCGAAAAAATGTGCTTGAGCGGTAAAACAACCTTCATAACTGAAAGTAATTAATCCCTAAATGGTAAATGAAGTTCTATTAATCTAGTATTTTTTTCATTAATCGACCTATTGTTTTATGCCTTTAATCGACTGGGTGTCTTTGCTATCAATCGGTGTACTGTTTTTTTGCTATCAATCGGCCTATCGATTTTTTCTATCAATCGGTTTTCCATATAACGCCATCAATCGGCTTTCCATATAACGCCACCAATCGGCCTAATGTATAACGCCATCAATCAGCTTACCGTATATTGTCAACAGTTTATCACATCGAAGGACATCAATCGACCGTTAATCGTCTGCCGGTCCTATAGTTTCTCGGCCAACGTTGTTTACCAATCGACCGACGTAACTACGTTGGGTTGCCTGCAATTGGCCCCTTCAAGGCCGATTTTAAAATATTTGTTAGGATTTACAGCATTCATCATTGAGCGGAAGAAAATCTAAATGAAATAATCTAAACCAGACACCAACAACAATTCAGTGTTAATTTTTGGGCTGAAATCATTACTGATTTCTTAACAGGTCCTTTCGCGTTGACTAGTGGGCTTACAAGAGAAAATTAGCATAATTTTTTGCAAAACATTTTACCAGAACTTATTAAAAAAGTGCCTTTGCTAAAGACGTGGCATGTGGTTCAGGGATAATGATGCACCGCAAATTTTAACTGTATGGTAAGAGAGTTTCTGAACACTCACAATCCTAACAAATAGATAGGTCGTGGAGGACCCATCGCATGGTCATCCCGCTCACCGAATTTGAACCATATAGACTTTTACTTGTGAGGTAATTTGAAAGCCAGTGTACTGGAGTCCAATTCACGCCCTAGTCGAATGATAGCGAAGAAATGAAAATACTTTTTGAAAAATACGAACAACTCTGGGATTATTTGATCGAGAAAGGTTTTCAATGATGAGAAGAACTGCAGTATTTTTTCAAGCCTAGGGAGACCATTTTAAATATTTTAATGAGCTTATATGCTAGTACAATTAAAAATCGCAATAAGTAAGTCACAAATAAAATTAATAAATCTTTTTTTTTAACTATTAAGTTGGCTATAATTGCAAAACCATGGATTTTAGTGCAGATGCGCTGTTGTGACATTCTCAAACCAACTGATCGCCGCGTATATTAGTAAATCCATATACAGTAACACCAAGCTCACAAAAGCCCTGAGTAGGCGTGCGCAAGAGAGCTGCATGTTGACGAAGTACATTCACATTCAAAAAGGTTTCGGCGGGAAATTTAAATAAAATTAAAATTAAAGGATTCGAGAATTATAAAAAATGCAGTATTTGCATAAATAATTAAGTAATCAACAAAAATAAACAATTTGTAATTTTCCCAATACATTTTTCAACACAATTAAGTAATCAACAAAAATAAAGGATTTGTAATTTTCCCAATATATTTTTCAATACAATTTATCATTCTAAATGTTTAATATTTGTTTGAATTTCAAATAAAGCAATTTAAAAATGATTCCCTTGTAAATTTTATTTAAATTTAAAATAAAAGTTCAATTATAAAGTTTTTTACAATGTGTCATTCTTAACATAAAAAACCTTTGTTGTAAGTAATAAGAAAGACAAATAACAATTAGTTACTCTAATACTTGTATGTACATAGCTACAATAATTGTGGAAACTAAGATAAATACAAAATTCTTTATAAAATAAAATAATATTTTTAATATTTAAGCACTATTATTACTTACTAAAATTGTTTTAAAAACAAACTTTAAATGAAGTACCTATTGTAGTAATCATATTATTCATTTTGTATCACTTTCGGAAAATATAAAAACATAAAACTAATCAGCAGCGTTTTACGGTAATAATTTAAATATTGCTATATATTTGACATACATATATGACTCATTTTTAGAAATGCAAAGGATCCCAAAATATTAAATTTAATAAGGATAAAATTGAGTAATTTTTCTTATTTTATAATTATGTTGTTTCTAGTTCGAGATTATATAATTTTTTAAGATTTAAGATCAAAAGTTCCGCATCTAGGGCAAAATATGCTATTTTAAGTATTTTAACTAATTTTAGGATTAGCATCATAACTACATGAGGTACTTGGTCAACATATTGCAATTGCAGCTTACGTAATGCTTCCGTGTAACTTGAAAAATTGTATTGCGGAAATTACATTGAAATGAATTTAGCTTCAGTATAAGAAACTACGAAGCTCTTTATTTCCTTAGTTGCGACCTTGTTTTATGTTAACTTAATTTATGAACATATACCTACTAATGGCATTTCGGCTATTTTACAGTTTTCTTAGGATAAAGGTTTTGTAAATAAATCTTATTTTATAAACTTTTAGGGTTTATTCCTCAATTCTAAAATTTTATGGTAAATGATTGATTAATTGTTGCTGGTTTCCGATGACTCAAAAGAAGAACAGATGGGTCAACATTTCTTGACATTCTAGATTTTTGTTTCGTCTGTTTTTATAAGGGTGTGATTTATTATATGTGGGAGTAGTCTTTAATTCAGTTTTGTAGCTTCTGTACAGTTCCAGGTCTAAAAAATTGAACTATGAGTAATTATTTAAATTAATAATAGTTTTATAAAAAGTATTTATTGCGTTATATGTATGTATGTACATATTAGCATAAAATTTATTTTTAATCTAAATGATTCATTTATAAAGTTATGTCTAGCTGGTTTCTTGTTTTGTTACATATATGACTATATTTATTTTTAAATATTATAATTTTAGTTGAAGGTAGTTAGTTAATAAAAATTTTTAAATATTTATTAAATTTATTATTTATGAACTCTCGTTGAAATTAATTTATATATACGAAAAATATCATGTGTTCAAAAGTTGGAATTAAGGATGTGCATTTATTTATTTTAACTTATAAGAAGCATTAAAATATAAGGTGTTGACCGAACAACAAATCCATTGCCACTAAAATAATTTTAGGCATAAAATAATATTTAAAAGTTAGTAGTAATAAGTAGACATCTTTGTGATTCCATTAAAAAACTAAAAAGAAGTCGACGAATAATATGCTTAAAATCAATTTAAACATACATAATTTTATAAATTAATACTCTCTGCAGAAAGGACACATTTAGACTTAAAAGAGCTGTTATGAAATAATATAAACAAGACGATACAGATTACATATTACCTAAACTAACTTCAACGATATTAGCAAATTGAAAAAGTGCAGTTGAATTTTTCTATTTAAGTTTTTGTTAAGAAGCGGAATTCATTTTGCAATATTGCGACCCGAACTTTCCCATTTGTACAAATAGAAAATACATACATACCTAGAATTACTATATAAACAAAAAAGAGTGAACATTTACCGACTACGGTGAAGTAGTAAAATACGAGGGATGCTACAAATATTCGCAGAATCGAGTACTGCCAGCGTTCTGCAATTGCTGTATTTCTAACATTTGCCATTTTTATCTATTAATACAGTTAACAGCCCGATTTTAAACCAAGCAGTTGCGTTTCAACAGAATTTAAGAGAAAGTAATTTTGTGAAAAAAAGAAAATTTTGGATCGTAACTTTCGAATGATGATTTTTTATGACTTCGATACGGTTTAACACCAAAATAATATGTGGAAAAACTTACTTCGTTAATTGGGTATGAAGCACCATCAAAAACTAACGGTTTATAAATGGTTCGCAGAATTCAAGCGTGGAAGGCCAACGTGTGATTATGATTTTCGCAAAGGTCGTCCATGCACTTCTGTTGTCTCCAACAAAATCAATGCTGTGCGTGAAATTATCGAAATAGACCGCCATTATGACATATAGCGAGATAAAGGCATCAAATAAGGTACATATGATTATGCACGATCATTTGACTGTCAAGAAGCCTAACAGTCGTTGGCTCCCTCAAATTTTAATGATGCGCCAAAACAGGAACGTGTCAATTGTCAATTCGATAATGGTCGTTAAAACCTATGTATTATTTCTTAAGTATTTAAGACCCTTTCATATAATATAGGCGGTTACTCAGAAAGTTTTCTGTAAATGAAGTAACCGGAAGTACTTTCACTGTTGACTCTGAATACAATAACTATGAAACTAAAAGCCCTAACTAAATGAAAATTTATATTTGGGGTCACAACTGCCTTTTTCTGTAAAATCAAAAATTTGGTTAAAATCGAATAACAGAAAGTACCACTTTATTTCTGTAATTTTTAGATAATTTCCGAATTCTTCATTTTCACGGTTTTCTTGAAATCCACTATAACGATTGTTTTTAAACTTAGCATATTTCTTAGCTACTTAATCTAGTTTTATATTAACCAAAGAGTTTTTCTAATACATTTTTGAAAATCAAGTAACCGGAAGTACTTGGAGTATTAGTTGTTAACAACGTTTCTTAAAAAGTAATCATTATACGAAAATCAAAAAATATATTCATGTTCATATTGTCTGTACATGAAACGGCAAGAATTTAGTTAAAATTGAATGACTGGAAGTGCAATTTTATTCTTGCGACTTTTAAGTTTTTTGCGATTTTCTCGAAAACATTTTTAACAATTTTTTTGAAACATGCTACTATTCTTGTGTCCTTCATATACTTTTACGTGAACTTAGAGGTTTTACTGAAAAGATGCGTTGAAGCGAGTTATTAGAGAAAATCTCTGGAATTAAGCAGGGTTTTACGGGTTCAGTAACTTGAATGGGTGACCGTTATAATTATCGTTCCCAAAATAAACGTAGATAATATTTTAATTATTTTTGAACATGTGCATATTTGTATACCTATGTACAATAGAAGACAAATTAAATGTCACACGTATAGATTTTCCTAACTTCAAATAGGTTGCCTATTTTAATATACGAACGGACACTAAAGTACCATTTTGAATGGGGGATTAAAAGCCATTTTAGTCCTGAAGTATATACATTATCTTTTGCATTTTCAAATAATTTGAAATCAAAAAAGTCGAAGAAGGCAAAATTGCATGATTTTAGCATTAACAGATGACCATACAATTATTTATCAATCTATACTTCACGGCAAATGCTATTTAAATTTTATTTACGAAACGTTATAACAACTCTTTCAACAATACGTAATTTTTCGCACTTTAGGGACTAAAACGTCAGCTTTAGTCACTTGTTTCCATAACTAAATCGACACTTTTAATCTCTAGGGATTAAAATATTACCGTAGTTCCCTTGGAAATTAAAGTACCTTAAATCCCGCAGAAATAAAACAAATCCATGGCAATATCAAAAATTAACCAATTAGAATTGCATATTGCTGAAAGTGTTAGGTTGCGGTCTGACAGATGAAGTTGAATCGCGTCGTGTCGTGTCGAGTAAAATCAAACGCATATATTGACTTTATGCTTGTCACACTAATCGTTTGTTTCATGTCGATTTCTATCAAGTTGTTTGTTTTTCAACCTAGTTTGAAATTTACACGATACTCGATGACTATGAGTTTGCGCATTTGTTTTAGCGAGGTTATATTTTATAAATTAGTTCCTTTTTCTTATTTTTTTTTTCATAAATAATATAAAACTGAGGGTTAGTCACTAGTAGTCACTAAGAGGTTATTTCGGCCGATAATACTCGTTTAGTGCGAGTAGCGAAACAATATTTACTCTACACCACTTAAATCGATATGACAACGCAATTCAACTTTATCACTCAGACCGCAACCTAACTATAGCGTTTCGCAAATAAAATTTAAATAGCATTTGCCGTGAAGCATACGTTGATAACTCAAATGAATTGCCAATGTCAAAATCATGTAATTTTACTTTCTATGGCCCTTTTGATTTCAAATTATTCGAAAGTGCAAAAAATAATGTATATACCTTAGGACTACAGTACTTTTTAATCCCTCCAGAGATTTCTCTCGCCGTCCCTCGAGAACTAAGCTTTCTCTCTCGGGATTAAAAAGAGCGCTTTAGTACCTGGGTATATTATATACTATTAATTGGTTAAATCTTATTGTTAGCATGGATTTACTTTATGCATGCGGGATAAAGTATTTTAATTCCCTTGGGATTAAAGTAAAATATTAATCCGTTGAGATTAAAAAGGTCGCTTTAGGCATGAAAACAAGTAACTAAATGCGGTGTTTTAGACCTGGAAGTGCAAAAATATTTAAAAAAAAATAAATTTTAAAGAGAATGGTTAATCACCTGTAACATAAAATAAAAGAACCCTGAAACGATTAACTAAAAACCAAGA
This sequence comes from Phrixothrix hirtus, assembly GCA_024586415.1. Classification (NCBI taxonomy): domain Eukaryota; kingdom Metazoa; phylum Arthropoda; class Insecta; order Coleoptera; family Phengodidae; genus Phrixothrix; species Phrixothrix hirtus. The sequence goes on from JAHWXV010650792.1 coordinate 9,301, forward strand.
GTGACAAAGAAATGTTATTCTGCATATTAAAAGAAAAATTGTATTAACTTTTATTGGTCTAATTTAACTTAAGTTATTAATAATTTAGTTGATATTATTTTATTAATGAATTTATAAATTTTTAAAAATTAAATTTAGAAGTAAGCTCAACTTTATAACTAAAAATTTATATTTATGATTTAATGATTTTTTAATTTATATTATCTAATAATAAATCTAAAATAAACCAATGAGTATCCTTTTTCTAATCTTAAAACAATATTTCAGAAACGACAAGTATATAGATGTATTAGATGATTTCACGATTGGGTTGATGGGTCTCTTGAAAATAATAGAATTGGAAGGTGCGGAAGGAAAACAGTATTGACAGAAGTTCAATAATAAAATTAATCAACCATTTGGTGCTGCTCGTGAAGTTAGGGACGTTTTAAATTTAAACTGCAGTATTCGAACAGTTGTAAGCTGCCTGCACCGTGATGGTTTACACTGTCGACGAGCTACTAGAAAATGTGATCTTACTCAAAATCATGCTTATGAAAGGTTTGCTTTTGCCCAACAAAATTTAAATAGAAATTGGGTATCTGTTATATTTTCTGATGAGAAAGTGTTTAGAACAGACACAGGAGCATACAAACCATTATGGAGGTTAAATAATACACGTTACCAAAATGAAAATATATTAAGAAATAGTGGACGTATTACCTTAAGTATGTGGGAGTGGATATCTTCCTATGGACCCGGTGAGCTCATCTCTACCAGTCCACGAACGAATTCCCAATAATATATAGATATTTTGAAAACGGTAATGCTAGCTAGCGTACGGGTATTATACCCTAAACCTTTACCTATTTTATTTGTGCACAACAACAGCGCTGTTGTTTGGTGGTCGCGACTTTTATTGATGTTTTATCAATTAATTTTTGGTTAGTCGAGCGGTACTGTTTATTTATAAATTCAATTTAAGGGGTCAAC
>JAHWXV010650795.1:0-13307 GCA_024586415.1 Phrixothrix hirtus
TGAATCATATCTTGTTGATTGTACTTGTGGTTTTCATGTTAAAAACTATCTTATTTTAAATTAATTTGAATTTGATTGATTTTAAAATGAGAGGTTTTGAGCATAATATAGAATTTTCTAGACTTCTTTCTGTATAAATAGCGGTTAAATTCCCTTAGTTTTTAGTTTTCTTAAGAATCTTGTCCTGTTAGTTACTGTTATACATAAATAGAAATATAAACATTTCTTGTTATTATAAACAAATAATCCTAATATTAGTGAATATAAATAAATTTTTTTAAACAATTAACTATTTTCGTTACATTGGTGTCAAAAGTGTGAACTCACAAACTATTATTAATTAAAAGCTTGTGTTAATTGTTTTATATGTATCAATTACAAGGAGCGCAGAAAAAATATTGAGTCATTGATGGAAATTTTGTAAAAATGCAGGACAAAATGGATTCTAATAAAAAAAATGGAATTCAACCCAAGTAAATTACAAGAAAAAATAGATTCCGATCAAGAAAAATGGAATCCAATCAAAATAAATTACAAGGGGAAATTACTATCGAATTAAAGGAGGAAATGGTATCCATAAATTCAGAGCAAAACAAATTGCAAGAAGAACTTAAAGCGAGTCAAGCTAAATTACAGAAAGGAATGATAGCAATTAATACAGTTCAAACTAAACTACACGATTCAATTAAGTTATATCAAAATGCATTAAGAATATAATTTACATTAATCCAAATTAAATTAAAACAGCATCTAACAAAAGAAATAGAAAACATTACCAATGAGATATCGGAAAGGTATGAGGAGGCAACTAAGAAGTGTGATAAACTACATCAAAAGGTAATCATCCTCACCGTAAATAACGAAGTAAGCCTATTTAATACGGAGGCACCTTCTGTTTCTGATGAACCTTTTACAGAAGTGAATGTGCAGGAAGTTAATCACTTGCTTGTTATTGAAAATGGCATGCCAAGCACTAGAGGAAACGTTAAATCAGCCACGTATGATGGAAAGACAGCTTGGCCCAATTACCATAAACAGTTCGTAGTAGATGCAGCATCAAATGCATGAACAGTTGAAGAAATGGCAACAGCTTTATTAGCGCCTCTACGTGGGGATTCTTTAGACATTCTACAAACTATACCAGACATATGCAAAATAATTTCGGTTACCTTGTTTCACAATTGGAAATACGATATGGAGATAAATATCTGCAACAGGTCTATTATTCCCAATGAAGGAACAGAGTACAGAAAATTGGAGAGAACCTCCAATAATTCGAAACTGAAATTACACGGCTAGTAGATTACATCCCTCAAATCCAAATATTGCTTTATGTCCACCTCTTGGACCTAAATAATCAATTAGGACCATATTAACGATTGTAGCAACTTAAACCATGTACAGTGGAAGTCAAAAGGGCTAACCCTTGTTTATTATTTTACCGCATTGTGTCAAATATAACATTTTTGATCTTAGCTTATCTAGTATACCATCATGTGCTACTTCCTGAAAAACTTCGACTTTCGCTTCAGGTAAGATTATTTACCATTATCGTTCCTGGTACGCGATTGGAGTCAGTGGGGTCCATAATTTCGATTTAGACTGACCAATTATTATAAACCCACCCCATTTCACTATTAGTTAGTTTGGTAAGTTATCGATGCACCCATCCTGCGTTGTCTGTATTGTAACATTATTTTGGCACCTGAGGAAATCGCAACCATAAAGATAAGTATTAGCAAAAATTAATTTAATTAATAATTCACAAAATCGGATATGCTTATATTTGTACATTTATTACGGAACACAAAACTATGGAGTTTCCTGTAAAATCAGAAGGTTTCAAATTCTGTATCAATTCCCTTTTGTTACAATTGTTTCTCTTTCTTTTATAATGAACTCCGTGTGCTAGAAAAAGCAATTTATTTTGCCACATCATTAGCAGTTAGAATTGAAAGAGAGTAAACGCAAATACTCTAAAGTATTATACATGAAGAATCCCAGGTTCTATTTTGTCTTAGATATCTTCGGGCAGCAATAAAAAGGGATTCACCAGAGTGTAATAAATTTATTGAAATGAAAGGGATTATATGGAAAGCAAGTAAGCACGTTTTATTTCTCTCCTGTTTCTTTTACCATGGCTTGGAAAACTATGAACACGTAAAACTATTGTATTTGGACAGTCAGCTATATCAGTATGCGAAAATTGGCATAGAAAAATAATTGCCGCGATTGGTGTTTTAATTTATCTAGTGATCCTATAATTTACATTAAAATGGCATTTGCAGTTTGGGAATCTTCTAAAAGTATTACATACACAGAATAAATTGTCATTACTACCCTACGAATTGGACACAAACATTTAGTTCCTCTATTTTGGCTTATGGGGAAAAGTTAGTCAAAATATCGATACTAACAATATTATTCAATTCCGTGTTATTACAGCGTATGATCTGAAATTAAATCTAAAATACTTTAACGGCTTTTGCTTATGTATTTAAAATTACTATTAAAGAATATAGAAAATCAACCTGATCACCTGTGTAATTACTTTTAGCTGTATTTCGGATATAAAACATAGTCTAAAAGCTAATTAAATACATCATTATTTGGAAATTTAAAGATTATTAGAGCTTTTTGTTTGGAGTTTTCGTTGATTTGAGGTAGTGGGTCAATTATTAAATTTTAGAAAAATAGAGTTTATTTTAATACTCAAAGTTTCGCACAACACAGTTGGCTACATGAGGAGATTAAATATTTGAAGAACCTATTGTTTTAGTAGTTGTTAAAGTAATGCTTTTTCTAAAATTTAATAATTGACCCACTACCTTAAATCAACGAAAACTCCAAACAAAATACATATAGAGGTCAATATATAGAAATAAGATAGTGATTATAAGAGCTATAGATTTTAATCAAGACATTGAAAACCATATCATTTTAAAGCATTAGAGCATTTACTTCTTTTCATATTGAGGCATTAAAGAAAACTCTTAACAGTTTTCATTTTATTTCCTATAATTGTATTTGGAAATTCGAAATAAAAGTGAACTATAGCTAATGTTATCGACGATTTTATATTGAAGTTTGATCCAATATTCTAGAATAATTCAGTTTTAGATCTGCCTTAAATTATGGGAATATTAGATATAAACTTCTATCGGTAATTGTATCAAAGCAGATACAACCTTTAGACAATTGCTTTATACTTTTTGTAAATATTTCTGTTCTATAACCTGCAACTATTCAATGAAATTTAGCTACCTTTTTTAATAATTTTATTTAACTCAGTTCTTATTTTAAACCTGAAATTACATCTTTAGTAGTTTAAATATATCTAAGGTGAGGATATTTCTTTAGTAGGATAGCTAAGAGGTTCATCGAGTAATATAGAACTTGAAAAAATTGTTCTTTTCTACTATGTTTTTAAACAACAGGATATGCGAATAATTATTATTATAAAGATATACAGAGTCGCCAGAAGTTGGGAATGAAATTTATACTATTTTAAGCTTCGATTTTCTGTGAAAATCCAAAAACATGTCAACTACTTTTCGCTTTTACGTCTTTTTATGAAGTTTATAGACGCGTGCTATCAACCTCCAGCGCTTAGACGTTTCAACACTTTTTTCAAACTGCAACATGCGCCTTGTTAGGGCTTGTTTGAAAGCTTGAAAAAAACTGGATTTAACGGTACTACAGCAGTATTTTATTTGTGACAGATAATAGAGCAAAACACAAAGCTTTCAATTTTTAATCGAAACATTTTATGGAATAAATATATTATCACAATTAATAAGAAGCCCATAAAAGTTAACAATGATCAAAATATCACCACGTTGTATTTGATAAGCTCCAATATGAATATAAAAACTGCTAAATGAGTTTCTAATGGATCCTTGTGGGATGTACCTCACTTCAATGCTCAATAGATTTGTAAGTTTTTCAATTGTGTTTGGTGTCAGGCAGTACATTTTTTGGACAACTCTGTATATGGCTTGAACAGAGTGGTGAACTATGAATTCCTAAAGGTTCACCTTCGATATCATTTCGTTTATCATCATTAGTGTATTGCTTGGAAAACGTAACCAATATTTTCGCACAAACTTGTTGCAGCAATCTTTGTAAAATAATTCTACCGCCTAATTTTTCTTCTTACTTTTGCTTTCACGAATAGGCACACAAATTAATAGCTCATATGTTAAAGCCTTTTCAGATTGCCTTTAAAGTTAAGATAATTGGCTTTAGGATCCATCATTTCGTGCACAACTTCGCTACTGTTTCTAAACATTAAATTCAGTTAACAAGGACGAATTATAATATTCCTTCTCTAAGCAACTGTACGAGTTTGTGATCGCAGGGGAGTAAAAATGTAAATAATTATACATTATCTGTACCCTATCGCAAATTTTTGGAACCACGTGTAAAATTCAAGCTTCTTTTGCTGTAAACTATTCATAAAACTCGTTATTGCCGTTTTACTCCAAGCAGGAAGTTTTATAAAAATCTAGTGTGAGACAACACACGATTTTCTCTTACGTACATAGATATACAAATATGCAAATATTCACAAATAATTTAAATATTGATTACATTTATTTTAGTAACGAGAATTGTAACGCTCACCCATCCAAGTTACTGGAAACGTAAATATCCGCTTAATTCCAGAGATCTTCTCTGATAACTTACTTCAACGCATTTTTTCAGGAAAGCGTCTAAGTTCACGTAAAAGGATGTTAAGGAAATAAGAGCCGCAGCAAGTTTTAAAAAAATTGTTGAAAACGTTTTCGAGAGAATCACAAAAAACTTGAAAATCGCAAGAATAAAGTGACACTTCCGGTCATTCGATTTTATCTAAATTCTTGCTGTTTCATACCAGAAGATATAAAACATAAATATAGTTTTCGATTTTCATATAATGATTACTTTTTGAGATACGTTGTTCACAACTAATACTCCAAGTACTTCCGGTTAGTCGATTTTCAAAAATTTATTAGAGAAACTCATTGCTTAATATAAAACTAAATTAAATAGCTAAGAAATATACTAAGTTTAAAAAAAACCTTAAACCCGATTTCAAGAAAACCGTGAAAATCAAGAATTCGGAAAATATCTAAAAATGACCGAAATAAAGTCGTACTTTTGGTTATTCAATTTCAACCACATCTTTGATTTTGCAGGAAAAGGCGATTATGAGACCAAATATAAATTTTCATTTAGTCAGGACTTTTAGTTTCATAGTCATTGTATTCAGAGTTAACAGTGATAGTACTTCCGGTTACTCGATTTATAGAAAATTTTCTGAGTAAACACCTAGGTTATATGAAAGGGTCTTATAAGCTTAAGAAATAAATATAATAAATTTTATACAAATCGTTATAACCGATTTCGAGAAAAACCTGAAAAACGAAAAATTCGGAAAACATTTAGAATGACAAAAATTAGGTGGTACTTCCGGTTATTCGATTTTAACCAAATTCTTGATTTAGCAGACTAAGGTGATTGTGACCTCAAATGCAAATTTTCAATTAGCTAGGGTGTTTAGTTTCATAACTATTTTATTCTGACTTACCGGCGAAAGTACTTCCTATTACTCGACTTACGGAACATTTTATGACAAACCCCCTGGATTATATGAAAGAGTATTAAATTTATAAGAAATAAAGTAAATATAAAAGAAATCGTTATAGCCGATTTGGAAAAAATCTGAAAAATCATAAAACGACAGTATTAGAAACTGTAACGACCGTTTCTAACTTGAAACCATTTAAATTCCCTTTCCTAAATTACTGCTGAGATACTTACTTACCTTTTTAAATAATAAAGTTGATTTAGATAATTTTTGTTATTTGAATCGAACATTGGGAATCATTTGGTTGTTGTAAGTAATTCTTCGTTTATTTAGACTTCATCATATTTAGAAAATAAAGTTAGGACATCGCAATTCTACGTCTTTCGTCGATTTGTGTTAGATATGGCCATACGTAGTATCTTATGTAGGAAAACGTTATTTTAACGAATTCATTAAAATAAAAACTAAAATACTATTGTATACTCCATATAAGTTCGATTATTTCAGTATACAGTGAACAAATGGTGTATTTTTGTTAAATTAAACGTGATTAACATATTAACTGCAAATTAGTATAGCTATTTTGTTAAATATATTTTTGTAATATCCTTAATTGTTTTAATATTGACATTGTGCAATTTATCATGATAGTTTTCTCCACTATAATACTGTAAAATAAAAATAATAAAAATACAAGTAAGGCATAATTATAATCCTTTCCAAAAAAGGCTCTGCCGATTATTTCCGTTGAGATTCGCTACTTTCTATATCTAAAAAGTTATCGTCGTTGCTATTAATCATAATAATTAAAGAGCGACTTCCTTTTATTACTTTTTCAGTTGTAAATTTGTTTTTTATATCTTGATTGGTGTGTTTTAAGCACTATTCTGTGCACCGGCATGAGTCTTGCGCATTTTTCCATGTGGAAATGACGCATTCCTAAGTATCCCATGTTTTAACATTTTTGTTATATCCACTTTTTTTGTAACTTCCATACCGTTTCAGACAACTACTGTAACAATTGTATTTAAAATTTTACTTTTTAGGTATATTTGGACATTAAATTTTAAGGATGTTACGTGCCGAAATGAGGTTACGAGACCTACAACTTAAGTTTGGGTGTACTGTTCGTTATGGTAACAAGACACCGCAAACTCATATTGATAAAAATAAAATATTTAAAATGGACGAATTCAAGCTAATGTCTAGATTTACTGTTGCAGGTTTTTATTTATTTATTATTGGAATGAAAGTAAAGGTTTAACTTTATGCAACTATAGAATGAAATTTTAAAAAAATAATTTAACGTCAAGGGCAGTGAACAAGTTATTAATTATTTAAGATCTTATTTAATTTTATTATAAACAACAGAAGTGAAATCGAGCGTTCAGACGTTACTTTAATAAAGTATGAAGATCCGATACGTAAAAGACACTATTTACATATCGTAACGCAAACAGGTAGATTTGAAATAATGGTCTTTCATCCTTACAAATAAAGATTATACATAATGCTTTTTAGGAAAGTTATACGACGGTTATCTCTAAACTAAAGACCGCTGGGAAATTTCTTTCCTTGTGGTTGGCAAACCTGTGTGGATGAATGACACTCTAGTAATATACACACGGCGCTGTAGTCTGTCAGTTGTCGCATTGCAGTACGTTTGTTTACGTTTTAAAATGAATTAGAAAATCGATATTGCCGCCGATTGTAAAATACGTGGAGTGATTCGTTTTTTAAACCATAAAAACGTTAAGCTAGCTCTAATTCATAGGCAGTTGATTGCGGTGTATGGGGATAATGTAATGAATGAAAGAAATGTGCGAAAATGGCGTGAAAGTTTCAGAAATAACAGAATTAATGTACATGATGAAGAACGTTCGGGGAGATCCTCAATAATCAACGCGGAGTGATGATGAAATCGGAAACGATCGTCGCATAACAATTTCCGACCTGACTTTTCGTTTTGCTGACATTGCAAGAGCTATTATTGGACGCATTGTGCATAACTTTTTAGGCTTCAGAAAGGTTTGTGCACGTTGGGTGCCGTACGTCTTAAGGGAACGTCACAAACAAATCCGAATGGGATCTGCTTTGATATTTCTGTTGGGCTACTCAGAAAATGACGATCAGTTCCTTAATTCAATTGTAACTAGCGTGAAACATGGATTTCATATTACACGCCAGAGAGAAAACGGCAGCAAGTGAATGGCGTCGTCCTCAGTTACCAACGAAACCAACAAAGGTCAAGTCACCGCCATTTGGATGCAAAGTGATGGCCGCAGTATTTTGGGTACCGTTTGACATACTGTTGGTTGACCTTATGCCATGTGGAACGACTATAAATGCAGAAGCCCACTGCAAAACTCTCAGTAAGTTACGACGCGCTATTCAAAATAGGCGTGGTGGACGGCTGACCGACGGCGTCGTACTGCTGTACGATAATTAACGTCCACATGTTGTAGACGCGACACGTGATTTATTGAAAGGATTTGGATGGGAAATATTCGACCACCTACCATATAGTCCGGACTTAGCTCCTTCTGATTATCATTTGTTTGGGAAATTGAAAGAATTTTTTGGGCGGCGGCAGTAGAATATGACGAAGGAATATTGAAGCTGGTGAATCGCTATGATAAATTTATGTGGCGATTATGGAGAGCACTAATAGAATATGTGTACTTTAAGAAAAATACAAAAATATTTATAAAGTTTTCATAATAAATTTTTTACAACCGAACGGTCTTTAATTTAGAGATAACCCTAGTAGAATGTTAGAAGTACACGTTGATCGCAATTCAACCGTTTCAACCAATTTGAAGAGAGGCCAATTCATTTAAATTTAAATTATCTTCCTACATTAAATACGCCAAAGGCATAAAGTAAGAAAAGAAATTGAAGTCGAACTTTTACACACATACAATAAATATTGAAATAAATTAAACGTAAAAGAACGGACAGGTAAGAATGACAATTATTCGCAAGTTTCATCAGTTTACGCCTCTCCCAGGCGATTGTTCTGTACAGCTAGCCTTTACGTCGAGTTAAAGGTGACTGAATAATTATGCCTATATGTTTAGGAATCTAGCACCAACGGAAGCTGACCAGTGTAGACGATCGACAAGATTGCAAGAGGGAATCAGCCATGCCGGTAATGCCTCGTAGAGCGTTTCGTTAAAACTATATTTCTAAATGAAAGTAACATTAGTAACTCAAAAAAGAGGTAGATATTAATAAAACTTACTCCGACATCATTCGACAAGTTTAGAAATGAGACTAACTCAAATTTAAGGATAAAGGAGCTAAATAGTGACCCATTTTTAGGAAAGTGATGTGTACTTTTACATAAATATATATGGAATGTTATAATTCTAACTATAACGAAGTCAAACTAGTTTTCAACGTGTAAAATTTTATCGCTGAACTATTCAGGGTAACGCATGTTTCTCATTCTGATATTTTGCTGTCTAGAAGACCAATAACAAATATTGAATTAAAAAAGTAGATTTACAAACAGAATCTCTTTTAATGAATATAAGCAATAAAGAATTTTATACAGTCTAATTTAAATTATTTCCGAATGCGAAACAATAACTCCAAAAATGCCTATGCAAGTCACACTTATTTTAAATTAAATTCATCATTGGCGTAATGCTCGAAAACCTTTAAAAATGGCCGAATTTTCGCATACCAAAAATTCAAATGGAGAATTTAAATGAAACAAGAATGTCTAAAATTGTTAAAGTAGACAACCCAACGTAATTTAATTTAAATTCTTGCACACATTCTTTGGTCATCGACACCTTTTCTAATGATTATTGCTAAATATTTTCACGCATAATTTTATTGAGGTGGTCTTGCTTGCTGGAGATACCCGTTTTTTATGGCGCTTTTTACATTAGCAAATAGTAAAATGCTAATTAAACGAATATTGTGTTTACATTCAATTGTGTATATTATTAGATAACTGGTTTTAGTAATGTCAATATTTTGATAATAGTATCAACAATTGGATAGGTCAATGTATACAATAAAATTGGAGAGGTGTAAAAAAGTAAAATATTTCAATAATAAAAATAATCACACATAAAATTGAAAGAATTTTACTCTAATTCTCTGCTATTGAGAATGTCAAATATATTAATTGAAATTTTGCATATTTAGAATATCAATACAGTCATGAAAGGATATTAAACAAATTTCTGCAACTGTTATGCGAAGGCACTTAAAAGAATTTTTGCACTTTTGGGATTAAAGCGCTAATTTTTTTAACTATTAAAAATTAGTACAGCCAGATAACGTGATTAGCGCATGAAAATGTGTCAGCTAACGGAAACTGAGTACTGCGTGGTCATTAAATTTTTATCAATAGAAGGGCATACGTTCAATCAAATTAAACAACGTTTAGACGGCGTTGATAGTCATTTAACTTCTTCATATTCCACTCTGAAATGGTGGCTAAAATGTTTCCATTTGGGGCAAGAATCTCTTGAAGATAATGAGCGCCCTGATCGGCCAGTTGAAGTGATAACGTCTTAAAAAATTTCAATTATTGAATAAGTAGTATTAGAAGATTACCGTTCGTTTCAAAGTGAAGAAATTAGTAATAATGATTAGCATTCCCGAAATAATTATCTACTGAATTCTCCATGACCATTTAGGTATGAATTGGGTTATCACAAGATAGGTATCGTGCCTTCTTTGACCTCTCCAACATCAACGTCGGATTGAATGTACGCACTCCTTTTTAAAAATGCGTGAGGACGACCCAAAACTGGTGTTAGGCCCATTGTCACAGGAGACGGTTCTATTTTGTGATCCTCTATCCAAAAGGGAATCCATGGAGTGACGGCGATCTGATGAAACTTGCCCCAGAAAGGCGAAAGTCGTACGTTCAATGAAACATATGATGGTCACAATATTCTGGGATTTTGAGGGTGTTCTACTCATTGACGTTAAAGAGCGTAATACAACTTCCAACAGCACCTATTATGCGTCCTTGTTGTATACATTAAGGCACAATATTCGTGAAAAACATCAAGCAAAATTAGCAAAAGGTGTTGGGTTATTGCAGGACGCCACCTTTTTAAAAGCTGCCATTCCGAACGCGACTTTCAAGAACTAGAACATCCAATGTATAGTCCGGGCATGACTTCTAGTGACTATTATACTGACTTCCATAAAAATCGTAATACATTTTAATGAAAGTGTCAGAAAATGCCTACTTTAATGAAACAAAGTAATGATTAAAATTTAAATGAAATCTATTTCTCGGTTCTTGTTGTTTTTTTAATTCATTTGTTTACTCTTAGTAAGAATAAATTTTTTGAAATAAAATAATCAGTGTGAAATAACTGTCAATTTTGAGATTTATTTGTCCATTATTGCCTTCTGAACATTTAAGAATGCCAAGAGTTCGTCAATGTGAAAATTATCGACAATTAAATGATTTTGCACGTAGCCGTAATATTAGCATTAGTAAGGTCAGACTTTCCGAGAGATATTGCTAGCTGCGTAAATTGTGATGATACGAAAAAGGGGTTCCGCAACGTTGCCCTGGATTTAGACGTCCCCAAGGGACACAGATCATGAAGAACGTCGTTTAAGACTTTTGGCCACAAGAAACAGATTTTCCACAACTTGGTCAATTGCAATAGAATGGATGGGAGGTACAGGACTCAGAATGTCAAAGTCATCCGTTTATCGCCAGATAAAATCTTCTGGGCTGCATTCGTACTGTCCATTTTTGTGTCTTCCTCTGAGCTCCACTTCAACGTGCTCACAGACTAGAATTGAGCACAAGAAAGGCATTAAATTGTGTTGAGTACCGAGTCTCAATTTTATTTCTGGGCATACAACGGTCATAGGATGGTCAGACGGATGCGTGGATAACGCAAACATTTAAGTGTTGGTGTGGAATGGACCACATCTCTTACACTAGGAGTCATGATATGATATATAATATGTTATGATAACAGATCACCCTTGGTCTTCATTGACGGCAATTTAAACGTAGCCGGTTCCATTCATTGCCAATGTGCTGGAGCCTGTTGCACATCTCTAGCTCGGGGGATTGGGATATCCCATTTTTCAACAAGACAATGCGCGCCCACATGTAGCACAGACTGCAACACGCTTTTTGGAAAGAGATAATATTGTTGTATTCCCACGGCCTGCTCGGTTGCTTGATTTGTTGCCCATTGAGCATATATGGAATGCAATCGGTAGGCTGCTGAATGATTTACCACGTCCTCTAGATGACTTACATCATCTTCAGTTACAGATTCAGGAAGCTTGGAATGATATACCACAGGCCAATATTGATCACTTGATTGTCAGCATACCACGCCGTCAAAATGAATGCATAGGGAATCGTGACGGGGTAACTCAGTATTGCAAAATCGTTTTTTCACTTTGTTCTTTTGTTTTCCAATTTTAATCGTTTGTTTGTTGTAATAAATTACATCGTTTGTAAAAACTTCAATAAAATTTCTCAACTAATTCCAAGTGTTGCGTTTTTTATGGAAGTCAGTATATTTATTTTTTGGTTTTAAAAAAGATCTTGGGGATGTCGTTTTCAGGACGCTATTGAGGTGCAGGCAGCTGTAATAGTACATTTTGAGGCAAGAACTATAGATTTTTTTACAAGGGTATAGAATTATGAATTCACCGTTGTAATAAACATATTGCAGTTAGGGAAATTATATTGAAAAATAAAAATTGCTATATTTTACCAAGTTTATTTTTCTTACATCAGGCCAAAAATGTATGGCGCCTACTTCGTACATCCAAACATAGCTCCAATTAATTAAGCTTTATTCCTCTCTAAATATCTTAAATTTATTTATCTAGTATCATTTCTCTCACAAGATTAACCTTTAAAGCGTTTATAATTTTAATTCTTATAAATGTTAAATAAATTCGCCTTTACATAACGGTTGCAGGTGTTTGTTTAGTACCTTTCTATGACTGTAAAAATAAACATTGATATTCTAAATATGTAAAATTTCAATTTCAATAGCAAAGAATTAGAGTAAAATTCTTTTAATTCTATGTGTGACTACTTTTATTATTTCAATATTTTACTTTTTTACACTTTTCTGATTTTATTGTATGTATTGACCTATTCAATTCTTGATAGCATTAACAAAATATTGACGTTACTACAATGAATTATCTAATAATATATATAATTGCATGTAAATATAATATTTGTTTAATTAGCCAATATTTGGATTTCTTCAGGAATCGAAATATTATCATAAATAAGCCAAAATCAAACAATCTGGTAATTTCCTACATATTTTTTAATTAACCAAGCATTTCGTTATTTGCTAATGTAAAAAGTGTCATAAAAAATGGGTATCTCAGAAAGCAAGACCACCTCGACAAAATTATGCCTAAAGATATTAAGCAATATCTATTAAAAAAGGTATCGATGACCTCAAAAGGTGTACAAGAATTTAAATTAAATTACGTTGGGTTGTCTACTTTAACAATTTTAGACATTTTTGTTTCATTTAAATTCTCCATTTGAATTTTTGTAAGGTTGGCGAAAATTAGCTTATTTTTAAAGGTTTCCCGGTGTTACACCAATGGTGTCGAATTAATTTAAAATAAGTATGATTTGCATTAGTTTAGTGCCCGAGTGTGTCAGTGCATTACGTATACTTCCTAGTAGTCGCGGCACGGGCAACTACGTGCTGGCTTGCAGAGTAACCCGTTCATGATAGGG